>VMDO01016321.1:0-48241 GCA_007922755.1 Pedetes capensis | reverse complement strand
CTGTGCTGCCATGCATAGGTAGAAAAGGGAAGCCTTATAATAAAGGAAAATGTAATTTGCATATTTTTCACAGATCTTCTTTGAAACAAAAAGTATGTTTGTTTCTGAGACAGAAAATGTACATAACTAGTAAAATTATATGAATATTACAGATTTTGCTAATGGAATGGATAATCAATTCAGGACTTAATCAGTTGCACTAAAGGAATTAGTGAGAAAGCAAGTAGAACTTAGGTAATGTCATATGTTGTATTAACATCATTTCAGCCATCAACTTACCACATAGGTGATGATGGTGGCCTTATAAAAAGATTATAAAGGAGCTGAAACATTCCAATCACCTAGTCACATTGTAGATATTATAATGTCATGGCAAAATGCATTATTCCTGCATTTATGCTGCTAGTGTAAAAAACCTACTAAACTAAAAATCCTATAAACTTACACACAATTATGTACAGTTCATAATACTTGATAATAAAGGTCTATGTTACTAGCATATATATATATATATATATCATAGACCTTTATTATGTTACTAGCATATATATATATATATATATGCTGTATAAGATTTTATTATCTTATATTGTCTTCTTACTTATATTTTTAAAAGAAGTGTTTACTGTAAAACACCATGCTATATTATGTCCTCAACAACCTCATACATCTTGTGTTATCTTATCTCTTGATTGTAATAAGAGGGCAAGCCTAGCTACTGACCTATTCCAGCTGGTTTGTGCAAGTGCACTCCACAGTATTCTCAGAATAATGAAATCACCTAATGATGCATTTCTCAGAATGTCTCCCATCATTAAATGGCATATGACTACAATTCACTTTTAATTGCACAAGTGACTACTAATTTTGTTTCCTTTTATAAATGAGAATGGTAAACATTAATTCAATCTTATAATCTTTGTCCTATAGCTTTGCCACTACTAATAAAAATGTTCTATTTCTCCCTGCATTTGCTTACAACATATGTAAAACATGTAATATAAATGTACATGAGTTATTGGTATGTGCATACAATCTATGTATATATTATATACATGATGTTTATGTCACAGTAATATTTCATTAGTTTGCTATTGCTGCCTTTATAAAGTACCACAACTGGTGGTTTAAATATACAAATTTATTTTATCACACTTCTGGAAGCTAGAGGTCAAGGCTCTGGCAGCACTGGTTCTTTCTGAAATATGTGAAGAATCTGTTCTATGCATTTTGCCTAACCTAACATGATCAAGTGACACGACTATAGTTAGACACTTTTATTTGTCTATAGCATAAAGGAAATTCTACTAAAGAAATTTTATTCATTTATTCACTAATTCATTCATTCATTTAATAGCTACTGATATATAGGTAATAGTAGAACTATGGGTTGGTTTATAGCATCCAGCTAAATAATAAAATTGAGAGAAAAAAGGTCTAGGGATATATATTCTGTGATCTCTATTCGTAAAGGCAATCAAACAAGGCTCAGGATACTTACCGCTTACCAGATGTTTGACCCTGGCCACTTAGCCTTTCTGTCCCTCAATTTCCTTTTTTGTGAAATGAAGATAATAAAATTTTTTCATAGCATTGTTGTGAAGATTAGGACAATCAATTGCAGATGCATAAAATAATGTCAAATACACTTTAAGTGTTGAATCAGTATTAGATTTTATTGTAGTTACAGGAAAGCCTGGGGGAAAAAAGGAGTCAGCAAAGTGATTTCTAATATTATTAAAGAAAGAATTAGAATTAGTATACGTGCATTGAACTTCTAAAACACTGATTCTTTTTCTGCTTTTTGTTCCCATGTATAGTTGCTGAGATTGCATAGTATTCAACTTCACAAATTCCATTTACATAAAAATATCTTATAACAAAAGAGCTAGGATAAGTCTCCACTGAAGTAAAATGGAAAGCTTATTTTCTCCTTAAATGTATGCTACCATTTGGAACTCTTAGAATTATACCAGCTGCTTTCAAATTTATAGATGTGAGAATCAATATCAGAATCAATAGTCAGAGAAGGATGAGGGCAAATACATTCACCTACATAAACTTTATATTTCATTTAGAGAGTTTCAATAAATAGAGTAAGACATGATTTAGATGTAAACTCAGCATTTTAAATACAAGGGAGTGTCTTCTTATTATATGGGGGCATATATGAAGAAAAATTCATATGGGAAAATGTATAACTGTAAGGTGATGAAGTTATGCACAACTTAAGAATTAATAGAACACAGCTGAAAAATAAGACAAGATGCACAGTGTGATTAATGGGCTAATAATTAGCTTAAAAACACTGGGTAGGAATTTAGATATTTTATAACTCAATCTATTTTACACTCTAAATCAATAGTGTAACATAATTTCATAGTGAAATTTATCTTTTATTTTACCTTATTGTCAAAATTGAGAGCAACACTTGTATTGCTCAATCATGGTATCTTAGGCATATTTATAGAGATAGATAAAAAAGAAAACCCAATAGGAGATATTTTACACATGTGAGAACTCTGAAAGTTTCTACTTATTAGCTTGCTCATTTTGCAGTATAACCTATTCAGGACAGATATATTTCATGAGTTCCCTCCTAAAATTCATCTTCAGTAACCTAATATGAATTTTTCCCAACTACTTAGAGGTGAGAAATATTTGAATGATTTTTAGGCTTCAATTTGTTTAGAAATCCATGAGAAATATGATACATAAAAGACTATAGCTTATGGTTGAAAACTGTAAATTACAACTAATTTTACCTGTGATGATTTTATTTTTATCCAAATGCAATATCGAATAGGGCTAAATTTGGAAATATATGAGTAAAAATAATAGTTTAGCTTTTGTCATTATTTACATTAAAGAAGAGAATTTTATAAATACCTGAGGAGCACAGGAATTTAAGTGACACAATATATAGTTCTCAAAAAAGAGGGCCTCCAGGTCAAACTGCAACTTCTCATTTTCCCCTCTCTTGAGAGTTGTTGTTGTTAGGTGTGGCGGAGTCGTGTCCCACTCATAGCAACCCTCATAGGGTTTTCAATAGCAGATTGTTTCAGGATTGCCTTGGGAGTGGGTTGCCATGTCCTTCTCCCATTTTTGCAGAGCTGGTAATTGAACTAGGGACCTCAGAGACTGCAGTGAAGCGCTCTACCAACTAAGCTAAATCCCAGCCCCTCTCTTGAGAGTAGAACTAGTAATTTTACTTTTCTTGAGGTCTCATCATAGCTGAAGAAATTCTTTTAAGAAACATTTTAAAGCTTATCCTCTTCAATTATAATCTTGAATTTCATGTTATGCACAGCCCAGAGATAAGATTAATTTGCCATCTACTATAAATGAGGGCACCTACAGCATTAACACCTTGTCCTCAGATCTCAGAAGCTAAGCAGGGTAGGGCCTGGTTAGTCCTTGGATGGGGGACCACCTGGGAACAATAGGTGCTGCAAGCTTGGGAGAAGGACCTGGAAGCCCATTCCCAAAACTATCAACCATGAAACCCTATGAATAGTAGAGAAGCACTGACAATAGTGCTGGGCATGGCACAGTGTTGGGTACTGTTTTGTTCTGTTGTACATAGACTCACCGTGAGTTGGACCTAACTGACAGCACCTAACAATAACAACATAAATGAAGACAAGGGATAAATGATTAAGATAATTTTACTTCACTCAGTACATTATATGTGCACATAGTATGGTAAAATCTAATAACTATTCAGTATTATCTATTTTTCTTACAATGTCTTTATTCAGTATGTATGATAAAATTCTAATGCCAAATTTTACTAACAATGGAGTATTTTCATTTGGTTAACTGAAAATGCTTATATAACTATAAATTTCTGAGTATAAATTAACAAAATCTATTCTGTTCTTTGTGATGCCACATTATTTCTACCATGATTTTATGTAAAGCATGAATATTCAGCTGGATGTGGTGGTGCATGCCTGTAATTCCAGCACTCTGGAAGCTAAGGCAGGAAGTTAGGAAGTTGAAGGTCAGCCTGAGCTACATTGTGAGACACTATGACAAAAATCCAAGGATTAGAGATATAGCTCTTGTAGAGCATTTGCTGGTACAGGCCCTGAGTTCAATCTGTAGCATTGCAAAACTAATAATAATTTTTTTTTAAAGTAAATGATCAATAAAGGAAATTTTTGAGAAAACTAATAAAATGATGAATAATGTTAATTGGAGGAATGTCTGGATTTTTAATAGTCATCTAGAAAACTATAATAATTATAATATGAATATCATCCATTTTTCTTACTGACTCACTATAAAAGTCCACAAAATTATATATAGTTTTTAATAAAAACCAAATCTGCAGAATAATAAATGTGGAAGATATTGGAGTTGAATAAGGGAATTAGAGAAAATTGTGTTTCAAAATTACTTTTCGTCAATGGTAATATGAGAATTAAAAACAAAAACTTATACAACTCTTTGTAGACATTAGTATCAATGTACTACAGTTTTTATTGTAACTAAAAGAAAACTTTCCTTATCTTTCTCCATATTTTTGTAGAAAAGGTAACATTGTAATTTTTTATAAAAACCAGTTCCTATACCCTTTAAGAATAGTCTGTAAATGCAGCAAGGGAAGCTAAATAAAATTATCTATAATTGATATTGTAAAGAAAAAAGGAAGAGTTGACATTGATTCAGCTTGACTCGTGATGAGATTAAAAAATAACACATTTGAAGGTATAAGTTAAACTTGGTGAAATTCTTATTACTAGAATGTCAGCTTGATTGGTATAATTGTTATCTATGTATAAATACAGAGCTTCTGAGAACCATAGACTTGGCTTAGTGATCTAAGAATCCAAATTAACGTTCCTAGACTGCCCGGAGCCACAAATTGAAACGCTGTCAACCAACTCTTTCTGTTTCTGAAGCAGATAAACCAGGATCCAAAGAGCCAGCTCTTTGTGTGGAGTGGGGATCTTTCAATGACACCTTCAAATCATGGCCTGCCTACACATCAGGGGCATTTCAGATTATTGACTGTTTCATGCAATACAACTTTGTAGTTGCCACAACTGTGCAACCCAGATCAAAATATCAGGTGAACCAACAACCACCTGGCCTCAAGAGGGTATGTGAAATTCTAAAATATTTTTATTTCCTTTACTGAAATTGAAAATTGTTAAAGGAAGTAAAGATAGAAGGAATAATTTAGTAGAAACTATAGGAAAATGACCTTTGTTAGTAAGATATTTATAAACCACTTTGGTAATCCAATTAACAGTTGCAACAGAAAAATTAAGCATCAAGTGGGAATATATGGTGAACTCCCAAATCAGAAAGCAAATGAGATTCCAAAAAATACAAAAGCTGCTGTTCTCAGGGGAGCTTTAATCACTTAGACATCTGTTAGGCAGCTAATGCAACCAGACACACACACCTCATTAAAGGTAGTCCTCAGTTATTTAGATGAAAGCAGAAGGTACAAAATAGTAAGAATTTATTATACTAACATACCTTTATTTACATGATTTTATTATATTAGAACACAACTTATTTTTTTTGAAATCTAAAAGGAGGAGCATAAATTTTTAAAAGTGTTTTTTTCCCCACAAAACGTACTATTCAATTCAAGTAGCACGTAATATATTTCAGAAAGGTAAACTGAAGTGATTAAATAAGTTTATTAAAAAGATAATTTAGGTTATGAGGCTAATTTGTGAAGGATGAAAAGAATAAAATCAGACAACTAATACATTTATTATACGATCTGATGAAAAAAAATCCTTGAAGCATTGAATCAATAGAGGTGGCAAAATAAATAGGCAATCTTTTTTGTCAAAAAAGAATAAATCAGAATCAAAATATTTTTACACCTAACCTTCATTATGTTAGCCAGAAGAATTAACAATATTAAAAGTTATTAAATAAGAGAGGTGTTTTAAATAGGTATCTGAGGATATGTGAGGTTCTAAATTATGTTCCTATGTACTGAATTTACTGAAACAAGAGAAGGGTAATAGACCATGGAGAAGTTATTCCTCCTGCTTTGAAATTACGGACGAAACAATTAAATAACATTGCCATGAGCAAAATCTACTGAAAATACTATTTTTGTGGTCCCTGTGTCATATTTAATTCATTGTCATAAACAGTATTTTCATAGTGCTTTTGAATGAGGGCCATTCCTAAATTATTTTGCTAAGTAAAAGGTATATCCAGAAAGTAAACGTTTTGTCCCTGAACCCCTCTCAGCTATAAATGAGAACAGAACAGATACAAAGACACATTCCAGTAGAATATCTCCAAGAAAGGAGCAAATGAATCTCTTCTTTAATGAAGCCTCATATACCTACATAACGCAAAACATTTGAGACAGAATATGTTTTGTTTAAAAACCAAGAGCTGTTTGGGATGGACAGATTTTCCAGAAGAAGGTTGGAAACCATGGCAGCAACAGCTGCTCTCTCTGAAATCAAAAAAGTAGCCAGGAATCTATGCTATAATTACATATAATTGACATCAATTTACCTGTCTAGATCTTTCAGTTTGCAATACCCCAGGAATTTGCAGGTGTTGCAGCTTTTCCACATTCAGCCACTGAAAGTTGTAGTAACTGTCAAGTCAACCTATTTTTCATTTAGAACATTTCAAACATGCCCCTGAGGTGTATCTCTAGATGATGGGTGCTCACAAAACAGCCGCAAGATCTCTGAGTCTAAAAAAATGTCATAGCAATTGCAAAGGGAAATTCACTGAACAATAGATTCCAATTGTTATTGTTGTTAGGTGCCGTCGAGTCGGTATCCGACTCACAGCGACCCTCATAGGGTTTTCAATGGCTGACTGTTTTGGGATTGACTTGGGAGTGGATTGCCAGGCCCTTCTCCCATATAGTTTCCAATAGGAGTGTGTAAAATTGTGGTGGTGGTGTTAGGTGCTGTTGTTTCAGGTCCGACTCATAGCGACTCTGTGTACAATAAAACAAAACACTCTGCTACACTCTATCATGCCTGGCACATTTGCCAGTGCATCACTGCTACTCATAGAATTTTCCATGGCTGATTGTTTTGGAACTGGGATGCTGGGTCCTTCTCCCAAACCTACAGAATCTGGTATTCGCAGGCAGTCTCCCAGGCTCAAACCTGCTTTGCTTCTTCCATCAGAGAGGATTGGACACCAGGGTGGAAATTGTAGTTTGTGATAAACATATTGTGAAGTCACTGCTAAACCTTTTATGTTCCAGAGAACTATGGAAGCTGTCTATCATATAGTGTTTTATGCAACTTACTGCCTCCTTTAACTTGTCAGAACCCCAAGGAAATGGAGGATTATACTATGTTGACTATGAATCAAAAATTAAAACACACAGGTTTGCTATAGGAACAAAATATTTTAATTTTTGTGCTTTGGAAATTTATAGTGGCTGAGACTATACATGTTTAAATTCCTTATAACTCCTAGCAAAATGTCTTTCATAAAGATGTTACTTAAAATCTTTTTTGAATAAGTGATGAAGTTAATTAACACAGGGGTTGCAGCTGTAATTAATTTAATAGGAATTAACCTCTAAGATATCCAGATTCCAGATTCAAGGCTTCGTTCTTTCTACAAATTTAGAATTCTTTTCTGGTTTCTGAATTTTAAAACACAGGTTGGGGCTGTGCATGGTGTCCCATACCTGGAATCCCAGTGACTCTGGATGAGGCAGAGGCAGGAGGATTGAAAGTTTGAGGTCAGAGGCAGCCTGTATAACTTAGAGAGACCCTGTCTCACAATAAAAAATTTAGAAAGGGGAATAGGGTCACAGCTCCATGGAAGAGCTTGCAAAGTACTTACAAGGCCTTGGATTCAACTCCCCTGTATAAAAAAAAAAAAAATCAATCAACCAATCAATCAGAGGTGACTAGTATAGAATAGTTTATCCAGAATAGTATAGAATAGTTTATCTAGTATTTTTATGTTATGTAAGCACTAAATAAGCATTAATAAGCACTGAAAAGATGAAGATATTAACCTACTTTTAACTGACACCCCAATAGGTGCATAATCATGTATGAAAATCCTTACATGGTCTTAATCTTGTTGAAATATCATAACAAAAAGTCAAAAGGATATATATGTTGATAAAAAAATTAAGTTGTATATTATCCTACAGATACAACTTGGATTAAAATATGTAATGTGTCTGGGGAAAACGTGGTATAGATTTTCCAATTTTAGGCAACATAAACTATAGCTGTGTGTACCTAATGTCTAAATAGTTGTGTAAAGTTGGAAAAAATTGTCATTTACAGATCATATCTTATACTCAAAGTTAAACAGAATTTGTTTAAAAGTTTCTACTTTCACATTTATTTTATATTCATAATTACATTATTTTAACATTATAGACAAAAGGCTTTAAATATCAATAAATTTTACATCCATGTAATAATGCTCAAAGAATTAATTTAATTGAGCATTTGCATTAATTTCCATTAATTAGTCAATTTCAGTAGTGAAAAATAATTGAGTGAATCAATTTGTCAGTGCAACAGCTGGAGCATTCTAAGAGCTATATAATATCATTGTGCAAATTTTATTGCATTCATAGCTTCACCTAAATAATAAGTAGATATTTCAGTGGGTTTTTTACTAGAATAGTTCTTTTCTTTTGACATGGAAGAATTCCATGTTCTGCTTTGAATTTCATTAAACAGGCCATTTATTTTTAAAAGCATTTACTCTACTGTGTACTTCAGGTTTTGAATCTCAAAATAACTTACTGGAATAAAACTCATGCCCATTAGTTGTTAATATTCCATGGCGGAAAATAAAATGAGCAGATCATTTTATTTGGTTTTGTTTTTACAGAAAGTTATTTAGCTACCTCTATTTGCATGTATGTGTATATAAGTTCTGTGGTACGAAAAACAACCACTCTTTGTACCAGGGCTTCAGTTGTTGTTTAATGGAAAATGTGGTAGTTTCTAATTTCCATTGCTTAACATCTAATATATAATAAATATATAACTTCAGTATAATAATGAGGTAGAGGAACTTTGTCTTGTGTAAGATAAATATGCAATAATTTTAAGTGTATTTATAACAATACAAACTATATAATGCAAATTTTCCTTTCATACTTCACAGTTTCTCCCCAGTTTTGCCTTTGAATACGTACATGTGCATGAAACGTTTCTTATATTCCCCCTTAGGTTCACATTGTACTGTTATTAAACTATTATTTTTCAGGTTCACATCCTCCTTTCTGTTCAGGCTGAGGCTGGGACTTGTTGGACCACATTTCCCTGTTGCCAGCTGGCTCCCTGTCAGACTTGCTTAGCCATGATGGGTACTTCACTCCTCCATTGGCTTCCCATTTCTGTCAACATCGCTCCAGCATGTTTTTTTTCCCTTTTTTATTGTTACTGGGCTTTTGTTTGTTTGTTTGTTTTTGCTTTTATTTCTTTGAGTGCTGAGGATGAATCCAGCGCCTTGCACATGCTAGGCAAGAGCCCTACAACTGGGCTACAGCCCAGCCTGCCCTACAGCAATAGTTCTTTGCTCTGGTTCCAGGCTGCAGCTTTGGTTCCATGCTCTCAAAACTAGCCTCTTTGAGTCTCCAGGGACACACCAACAGGATACGGCTGGTGGCCTCTCCTGAGAGGTCCAAGTGTCAGTTATGCTGAGGTTGCCATCTGATCTCCTCAGGTACCACCTCCAGCTGAGCAGCGCCCTCTCCTGGGAGGCCTGGGTCCCAGCCTGCATGTTAAGTTCTAATTTACAGCCCCACCTCAACCCCTTTTCTTTTTCTAATTCTTCAGTTATTATCTCTGTGGAACTCCATTGTTCTCTATTTGCTTTTTTTTTATTAGAAATTTTTAATGTACATCATAATGTGAGTCATTTTGACATGCTTTTCGTTGTGACAATTTTCATATATGCAATTTGATAAGCATTATTCATATAGGTTGGAGGTTCGGACGGGCTGCGCCGCCGCGCACACAGATACTAAACACAATTCACTCGGGACCCTCAGGTGAGGGGAGCAGATTCCCGCAGCCCTCGGGACCCCAGAGGAGACGGGAGAAAGGAAAAGCCTCAGGCACTTTTGCCTTCCAGGGGCAAACACCTGTGTTGGTCATCTCGGTGGTCAGGAGGAGACAGCTGTTGCTTCGTCATTGGTCAGACGGAGAGCAGGTTCCTTTCCTTGTTGAGGATTGCAGCTGGAGAGCATTATTTCCTCACCGAAGGTCGGGGGAGAGCAGCGGGAGAGGTGCATCCTCATCTGTGGTCCGGGCAGGAACAGGCGAAAAGGAGCAGAAAGGGATGCCAGAAAGGCCGTGCCAAAAAAAACAGGTCGAGCTGCCGCAGCGCAGCTCTTTATACAGTTCACCCATGGAATGGCCTGAGCCAATCAGCTTTCAGTCCAATTGTCCAATCAGGAAGGGTTTTGTACAAACATGCAACCAAGTTACTTTCATTTTCCCTAGATTTCTAATTTACAAACCAGATATTCAAACGCCATTTTCCCAGTTTGGGAGTTTTTGCCAATTTCCTCCCAATTCTTCCCTACATATCCCTCTTTTTCTTTTAATTTTTTAATTTAATGGACATGTTCTCTGAATAATTGTACCATTATAGAGTTTTTGGTCCTGATCATTTACATCACATTTTACATTTCGAACTCTCCTGGTGACTATACATATGATTATAATCATAAGGCATACAGCAATCATCATAACATATAACAGAGCAGTTTTAAAAGTCTTTTAACAATTCTCTGGAGCAAGGCCAAGGCTGGTGAGTCTTGCTTTAGCCGATGTTGTCTAACTGGTACCCAAATTCCCTTTGTTACATATAACAAATAGACGTTTTCTTTTTTAAAGTCCATATTCAAAGAGGTACTTACATAGGTATACAATTTACATTGTTTACAAAAGATTGACCCATCCATCTTGTTCCATTTTGTTTCCCCTCTTAACATTACATATAGGAGTCTTATACAAGCTCTTAATTTCATTCTAGCCTTTTTACCAGGATCCGAAGTGCTTACTGCCCAAGGAGGTCTAATTGTAGCCATCAACTTCCACAGGTGTACTTGTGGAGGTGCCTTTTCTGTTACCTGGAGAGAAGGTGGGATTAGTTTGTAGTCCATACCATACTTTTAACCATTCATGTGCCAACTCTATGAGCCCTTTCCCTAAACCTGTGTGTTCCCACCCCATTACTTTTTCTCGGGGACTTTCATGAACACCCTCACATTTTCTTTATGTAATTACTCTATTTATATGGGCTCTGATCAGTTCTCCATTATTTATAACTAATTCCTCATATTAAGATTTTCCTCTATTAAAATCTCTGCTGTGTTTCCAGTTTCTCATCGATAACCTCACCATTCATGTGTAATCATAATTAGAGATCTTTCCTAAGTGTAAGACAATATAAAAAGTAAAATCAAAGTAAACTGCACTTTAGTTTTTTAATTGTACAATTTGTTCATCTTTTTAAATTTTCATTTTATTTTGTTTTATTTCTTTCTACAGGGTCTCACTAAGTTACTCAGGCTGACTCTGGCCTCAAACTCATGATCCTTCTCCCTCAGTGTCCAGAGACACTGGAATTACAGGTGTGCACCACAGTGCCAGGATTTACTTCAGTGTTTAAAGGCAATCATTTAATATTTACACTGATGTTATTCCTAATAATACCTAGTCATAAATCAAGCAACTGTAAAAATATAGAGTTGGATTAGATTTTAAAGATCATCTGGCCCAGTGGTAATACAGAAAAACACCTGAAAGTCAAGTGTACTTTGGGACTTTGTACACCCATAACAAAAGATTATAAAGTACTGATATAGTCTTAGGAAATGGAAATGCTTTCACTAGCATAAATATTAGTATATTATAACTGTGGAAAATAAATTATGTCCTAAAGTACAAAAAAGCTGATTTTGTAGTGTAACTTACCATTTCCAATTACTTTTGTTAATATTACTTAAATATTGAGTCATATGTGGCATAATTTCCTCACATTTATCAACTGGTAAGTGGTAATATAAATCAAGGACTGCTATTGAGAAAAAATCTTAAAATTAAGAAAATTATTCACATTATTCAATTGTACTACTAGAGAATCTCAATTCAGTCCCTGGAGGTGAATTGCATCTCAGAGATTCAATATGTCTTCATTTCATAAAAGACTTTTCTTTCAAATGACATTGTTGTTGTTGTTAGGTGCCATCGAGTCGGTATCCGACTCATAGCAACCCTCATAGGGTTTTCAATGGCTGACTGTTTCAGGATTGCCTTGGGAGTGGATTGCCAGGCCCTTCTCCCATTTTTGCAGTACTGGGAATTGAACTCGGGGCCTCAGAGACTGCAGTGCAGCGCTCTACCAACTGAGCTAAATCCCAGCCCTCAAATGACATATAGTCACTAAATTATCTAGTCAAAATCCTCTGGCTACTTTTTATCATGAGGCAAATATTAATGTTGATATAATATATTTTTTATTTTTTCAAATACTGTATTATTAATGCCTGAAGCCCTACCACTGTGCCCTTCAATCCCATCAGATCATGAAAAGGAAACTAAGCAGAGTTTGACCTGGTTAGTACTTGGATGAGGGACCACCTGGGAACATCAGGTGCTGTAGGCTTGGGAGAAGGACCCAACAACCCACTACCAAAAACCAATCAGTCATTGAAAACCCTATGAATAGCAGAGAAGCACAATAATAGTGTTTCATCTGTTGTACATAGGGTCGCTATGAATCTGACACCCACTGGACAGCACCTAACAACAATAATAATAGTATTAATAAAAATTGCTTAGAAATTTAGGGTATAATGTTGGCAAAAATGTGATAGCACACACAAAATATTGCTCTCAATGTCCAACATAAGTGACACTAGAAATAGGTCTCATTTGAAAGATACACATTTAAGAGTTTACCATTGACTGGACTTACAAATATAATTTAAATTTACAATCATCAACTTTTAAGATATAAATACAAGCTCACCTAGTCTCATTGGACCCACTGTTGAATGAAGGCTGTTTTTTACAGAAGAGAACTGAGAAAATTCCCTTAATGTTCTGTATACTGAGTCAAGACTCCAGTCTGGATTCAGATCAGCCAGACAGTTTCATTCTTTTCTTTATCTTTGAGGTTTTGGAGGCATCTCTAAAATAGCATATCTTTCCATTTTCCTCATTATCTCTTGTTGCTAGAAAGTAGCATTGGAAAAGAGAAAAATATTAACAATGTTATGATATTTGAATTAAAGTAACTTCTGAATGCCACATTCCTTCAAAACAAGTCTTTCTCACTAAAATTTTATTCATGAGCTATGTTAGATTTTTGTTACTGTAACAGATATCTGAGGTAACAAATTTATAGAGATAAAATGTTCACTTTGGCTCACAGCTTTGGAGGAGTCAGTCCATAACCAGTTGGTGCCATTGCTTTGGGCCTATGGTGGCACATCATGACAGAAGCATGAGGCAGAACAAAGCCATTCACCTCATGGCTCGAAAGAAAAAGAAAGAGGTAGAGACCAGGGTTCCACAATCTTCAAGGGTGTGGCTTCAATAACGTAAGATCTTCCATTATGACCCACATCTTAAATTTCCACCACCTCCCAATAGTGTCAGATGAGCACTAATCCATTAACACATAGACCTTTGGAGGACATTCAAGATTCAAAGTATGAGACATGACAATTATCACTGTGATCAATATAGCTTCAAGTAAAATGTCTATTCCCCCCTTTTTACAATAGAAACAATAGTAAGCACAGGGGACTAAAACAAAAGGCTTCTATCTCTTCCTGAAATTTAGACTCTTGATGTTCTCTGGCTTTATTCCCCTTTCCCACAAAATAATGATATGCAAGATTGTGAGTAGTCCATAATATGAATAATTTCAAAATTTGAACCTGAAAGCATTAACAATTTAAGCACTGTGCTCATGGCTATAGAATAAGAGAAAATTTACATAGTAAAGGAACATCAGACTTCTGATATTAGGGGGAAGAGAAACATGAGAACAAGTAATACTGTCTTGCTTATAAGGTAAATGAGGCAGAAGAAGTGTTCCTTCTCCTAATCTACTAACACTTGGATAACTGCTTCTATCAGGAGAAGTTTAAGGACATAGTTCTTTCTGAATGGGTTGCTGATGAACAGGGAAATCGGGTACCTGGAATGTCCAAATTTGAGGCTCAGAGGCTATCCTCATAGTGACAACCTCCATCCTTCTTAAGCCAATTTCTCTCCACTCCTGTTCTCCGCACCAGGTGCATATTTATGTATCAATATTGGTACTGAGTGTTACTTAAAATACATTTTTACTGATTCTTTACCCAGTGTATCAAAATCTATTTCTATGAACTCTATGATCACAAACTTTTTATTGGTCATGACTAATTTACTTTATTATTAAAATATCTTTTTTAGAAATATTTAAATGATTATGTATTCTTATTAACATAATTCATTTATTTTTATAAACTATAAGCCTATTTATAATAATTTTCAAAAATCACACTTAAACATTTGGAAAAGTTGATACTGGGTACAAATTTGTTGTCTAGATATCAGTATAGCAAGCCATCATGCTTAAAAGAGAGAAGTCAACCCAATTTGTTGTTGTTGTTAGGTGCTGTCGAGTCGGTATCTGACTCATAGAGACCCTCTGTACAACAGGGGAAACACTATTGTCAGTGCTTCTCTGCTGTGCATAGGGTTTTCAATGGCAGGTTGATTTTTGGGAGGGGGTTGCCAGGTCCTTCTCCCAAGCCTACAGCTTCTGGTGTTCCCAGGCGGTCTCCCATCCAGGTACTAACCAGGCCCGACCCTGCTTAGCTTCTAAGATCTGACAGGATCAGATGCCACAGGGCTATGGCTTCAGGCCAACCCAATTTATAAGACTGAAATAGGATCTAAACTTCACATTTTGAATGGCCTCAGCAGAAATTTGTTGTTGTGGTTGTTAGGTGCCTTTGAGTTGAATCTGACTCATAGAAACCCTTTATATAACAGATGGAACCATCCTCAGCACTATTTTCAGTGCTTTTCTGCTATTCACATGGTTCTCAGTGGCTGAGTGTTTTGAGAGTTGGGCTGCCAGGTCCTTCTTCCAAGCATGCAGCACTCAGTATTCCCAGGTGGTCTCCCAGGCAAGGACTAATCAAGCTTGACCCTGCTTAGCTTCTGAGATCAAATGAAATTGGACACCAGGGTGGTATGGCTATAGACATCAGCAGAAATGTAGGCATGTGTAAGTGAATGTATGTAAACTAATTCTACTGAAAACTTCTGGAAGCAGAAATTATATCATATTCTCATCTGACGAATATTACATTCTATCACTTTCATCAACTTCAAGCATGTTGTTATTAGGTGCCATTGAGTCGGGTCTGACTCGCAGCGACCCTCAAAGAATTTTTAATGGCTGGCTGTTTCAGGATTGCCTCTGGAGTGGATTGCCACGTCCTGCTCCCATTTTTGTGGTGCTGGGAATTGAGAGCAGGACCTCAGAGACTGTAGAGTTGTGATTGACCAACTGAGCTAAATCCTAGCCCAACCTCAAGCATAGTGATCATAAATAGCAGGTCCTTCACAAATATTAAGAACATAGTACAAATAGATGAAGCATACTGGCATAAGCTAAACTACAGGGAAGCAATAATTTCACCTATAGGAAGATGAACAAAAGAATAAATATTTTTAGTTAGGATGAGTCTATGTGTTTATATGGGGAAGGAGATTAGTAATTTGAAAATAATGATAAAATAGTGCTTTCTACTACAAAATTAAAATTTTGTTTTTGCCATGCAAAAGAAGATCTTGTGAAGAAATTATGGATTTTTACCCTTACTTCCTTTTTGGCAAAGCAATGATGTGTAAAAGAAATTTGTTTAATCCAGGCATGATGACATTCTGGTAATTCTAGCAGTCAGGAGACTGAGGCAGAAAGATCAGTGAATGTGAGGGCAACAGGGCTCCATATCAAGAGCCTATGAAAGAAAGAAAGAGAGGGAGGAAGAGAAGAAGAGAGAGAGAAAGTGAGGGAGAGATAGAAAGAGGTAATTGAAAAAAAGGAATGAAAAAAGGGGAAAAAAGAAAAAAGAGAGAAATGGAGAAAGACAAAAAAGAAAAAGGAAGGAAAGAAAAAATGAAGGAAGGAAGAAAGCAAAGAAAGAAGTAAAGAAGGAAGGAAAAGAAATAAAGAAAGAAAAAGTTTAATACTCATTACATAATTTTGTCATCAGTTCTGGTCATCTCTGCTTGCGCTCCAAACCACATAGAATGCTGCTCTAATGTTCAACAAGGCTTTTGTGTATATGTTTGCCATGTGGGATGAGACTTTATCACATAGATTGTTCACTTTGGATGATGCATATGCTAAATTAAATCAAGATGTTCTTACCAGCAAATATAGTGTGCCATTTGACAGATTTCCAAAGTCAGGTGCTTATAAAAAAAATCCTAGAAGCAACATTAATTTTAAATTCTACTGAGCTACATACAGCAATTGAAAACTATGGAAATACTTCAAGCTTTATAGCCTTACAAAATGGAAAATGATCAGGGTTCTGGACATGGGTACCTTAGGAGGATTTTCCAAATAGTTATACATTGGAAAATAGAATCCATGTGCTCTTATTTACCTGAACAAGTTCCAAGCAAAATCTAAATGTTTATATAGGAGAATTCTAAATACAGTGACTTAATGTCTAGCCAACACAAAGAACATCTATAATTTTACTGCCTTACAATATCCAATTTACTCAAAATCATTAAAACTAAAACAATGAAATGGATTATTCTCATCACTTCAAAATATAACAACGTGAGGAATTCTATTGTTATTAAAAATAGAAGATACCACTACTAAGAATCAGAAAATTATTTTTGAAACTGAGAAAAAGACAAAAATTTCTAGTTTGGTTTATCTAATTGAAAAATGGATGGAGATATAAAAATTCTGAAGGAAACTTAGTTCATAAATCTTGGTCCTGTACCTAATCAATTCAATCTTGGTGTAAAAATAGTGACTAAGACAATGTTATTTTCTTTATAAAAGTTATGTTCTAGTGAAGAGGAAAAAAGAAATATAAAAGTATTAAATAAATAAATATAAGAAGAATAAAAAAGCAGGTATTTGAAATAGTCAAAATAAGGTGATAGTGTTGGAAGCTATGCCAGAAAGAGCCGTAGGAAAATGTCCCCTAACAGAAACATTTCTGCAGAGATGTGAAAGAACAGCTACCAGGCTTGAACTTGAGGAGCTTGACCAAAGATGTAACTGAAGACAAAAGTTTCCAATAACACTTTTCACTACTAAACTGGCTCGGGCAACTGTTATTCTTTATCTTAATAATGATATTGATGGAGTATAGAGTTTTCTTTTTCTTAGCAAGTACAATGTGTTCAGGTGTGAAATATTATAATGTGTGCAATTCATTTTCCAGTGGTTCACCTGACCAAAAAGTACATACAAACAAAGCAAAGCAGAGGAAAAATTAAACCATATAAAATGTAAACATTTGATTTTAGCTGAAAGGTATACACATAAGTACTATACGGTTTCAATTTTATTATGAATTTGAACATTTTTAACTTGATGTTGTTAGGTGTCTTTGAGTTGGATCCAACTCATTAGAGACTGTCATAAGGTTTTCATTGACTCATTGTTAGGGATTGCTTTGAGAGTGAATTGCCACATCCTTCTCCTGTTTTTGCAATGTTGAGGATCGAACCTTGATCCTCAAAGATTGCAGAGCAGCATTCTACCAATGGAGCTAAACCCCAGCCTTATCTTTTACCTCAGAGGTTAAAAAAAAAGAAAAAGAAAACACCTTATTTTTGAGAAACAGGAATTAAATCCATTCACATTCTATTTACCAATAATTATACAAAATTAATTTGTTTTAAGTTTTAAGTTTTCTTTTATGAAATTCTCCATGATATACTTCTATTTTAGAACAAAAATGTGGATAGTTCCGTGTGAAGCAACATAGTACATTTGCCAATTCTACATAACTATGGCAGATGCTTAACATAGAGAAGACAACCACAATGATAAATCTTCATAATATCTGAGATAGATTCTATTTTGATTCTTTATTTCAATCTTTCTTCATCTACTTTTCGTGTCTGACATATTCAACAATTCCTCATACATCTCCCCTCTTCTCTTGTATTTCCAATCTCTCTAGTGTTTTCATTATATAATTCTGGCTTCTGTACCTAACATTATCTGCTTCTCCATTCCTTATCTTTTTTTCATAGCTTTGTTACTTTGTTCCGAAATTGATATCTTTATCCCCCTTTTATTCTCCTTTCAT
Organism: Pedetes capensis; assembly: GCA_007922755.1. Classification (NCBI taxonomy): domain Eukaryota; kingdom Metazoa; phylum Chordata; class Mammalia; order Rodentia; family Pedetidae; genus Pedetes; species Pedetes capensis. The sequence continues at coordinate 29,916 of VMDO01016321.1, read as the reverse complement.
AGCCTACATGTAAGCCTACAAAATCTGCTATTCTTTGCCAAATTCATTTTGTGCCGAAACTCATTTTATTCCTTACTCCAGCCATCATTGAATCACTGCTCCTTTCCTCTAAATTCAAGATGTTTCACACTTCCTTGACTTTGTTAAAATTGCTTTTACATTAAAGGTCCTATTCTACAAATCTATCTGTACAATAGCTGTACTCAAGATGGAGTTCAAAAATATTTCTAACAGTCTTCCATCTCACTGCAGAATCAATTACCTATATCATAATCCCAAACATATTCAATAACATTTTGTTATTTGTCACTCTTTTTTGTAATTAACGGTTTATAACTATGAATCTTATCTAATTTATCACAAATACACATCACTTTGTGTGTCTTAAGGGAGCTGCTGAATAAATGTTTATTGAAATAATGACTGGATTCAATAAATAATGACTACCATTATCTGATCATCTTCAATTTCATTGTGTTAACATACACTTTTCTGTAAAATACTCTAAATTTATGACATGCATTCAAAAATACTTCTTTAGATATACTTGGACTAGCATTAGTCACCACATATAAAGTGATGGGGAAATGTCCATGTCATCCATGCAGTCAATGTTAACAAGCAAAAGTACACAAATAAAAATTATTTGGAATAATAAGTGCTTTGATAAGATGCAAATGATGCCACATAGTAAACAAGAAAGACTCTACCTATAAGATATAATGAACCAAAAATAAAAGACATATCTTAACCATTCAATTCAATAATGCTTGATTAAGGCATGCACTTATATAATATTCCAATCTGAACATTGAACTTTAGCAAATTTCCAGAAAGTATCTTTATGTCATTATCACACTCACTATCATAAGAGATTCCTTTTCTCTCCTGTATTTAGATTTAGAGAATTGAAAACATTCTGAACTCTTTTGTGAATGGTTCCATACACTTATATGTCATTTTAGATCTTTCTCTGTTGTTGGTTATTCAACATTTGATTCATTTTTTTAACTTATGAATATATTAGTTGGTTGTTGGTATACATTTGGGTTGTTTCCACTGTGATGCTGTTATGTGTAAAATAATTAACTTCTTTGTACACATTTTCTCTAGGAAATATATTTTCCCTTTCAGGCAAATGCTAAAAGTTGAACTGATGGATTATAAATTTAATTATAAACTTGCAAGCAGCTCTCAAAAGTGATTCTTGAGTTTGTTTCCTACTCCTAATGTATGATAGTTATTGATGTTACATTGGCATTAATAATTTTTGTCATTCTATGCTTTGAAGTGCTATTACAGTGTGAGTTTAATATGCATTTCTCTAATGTCTAATAATGCTGAACATATATTTGTTGTACTTATTTCCCATTTCTATCTTATGTTTATAAAGTATTCATGTCTGTTGATCATTTAGGGGACTGTGCAACTTTTTGTTCCTTTATTTATATGAATACTATATGTATTCTGTATATATGTTCTTTGTCTAATATATGTTATTGAAAATTTCCCACAACATATTATGTATTTGTCTCTATAGGCATATATTCCTTATCAGGGTGCAATCCTGTCAGATCTTAGAAGCTAAGCAAGGTCAGGACTGGTTAGTACTTGCATGGGAGACTGCCTGGGAGCATCACGTGCTGTAGTCTTGGGAAAAGGACCTGGAAACTCACTCCCAAAAAACAATCAGCCATTGAAAATTCTATGAATAGCAGAGAATTACTGATGACAGTGTTTTGCCTGTTGTATGTAAGGTGACTATGAGTCAGACACCGACTCCATAGCACCTAACAACAATTCCTTCCAGAAAAAAACTCAATTTAAATAAAGCATACCATTTTCTTCTACAATTTGTGCATTTTGAGTCTCATGCAAGAAATATTTTCTTACCCTAAAATTATGACAATATTCTCATGTGTTTCTCCTGCTTTTGTTGTCCTGGGTTTTATATATAGATCAGCAATCCATATTAATTAATTTTTGGTGTAGGCCACATTAGTCATCTTTCCCTACAGCAATATGCAGTTGTATAGCATCATTTATTTCAAATACTGTCTTTCCTTCATTGAATTTCCTTAGTATCATTCATTAAAATATTGACTATATATAGATTTGAGAATACTTTGTTCCTTTAATCCATTTGTTTTTCTATATATCAACATCACACTATCTCACTTAATGAATCCTTATAAAAAGCCCTAAATCCTGGAAAGAGTTGCCTCATCTGTCTTGGAAGCCTCCTGGAATTTTGATATAGATTATGGCTGTATCTCTGCGTCAACCTAGAGAAAGCCAACACAATGATAGAGTCTTCCATTCCAAATATGGCTAGTCTCTGCTTCTATGTAGTTCTCTAATTTTCTTTACAATGTTTTGTATTAGTACGGAAGTTTTGCTCATCTTTTATTAGTCATTACTCTACACCAGATGTTTCCTCATGCTACTATTAGAGCATATTTCAAAATCATTTTCTGATTGGTTATTGCTAGTAGATACAGTCAAATTATTGCTCTTTATATTGACCTTCTATTCATTGGCCTTCCTAAATTCTTTTATTACTTGTAGTAGTTTATACTTTAACATTTTCTATGAATAAATAATGACACTGCAATCCACGAGAGTTCGATTTTTTTATTTGTAATTCTTGTATAATTGAAAGTAAGACAAGTATCCTTGTAATTGCTTTCTATTTTATAGGAAAATATTTAATAGTTAATAATTAATCAAAAATATCTCATATATGTCCTTTATTAGAATGAGCAAATTCCTTTCCATCTGGGATGCCAAATGTATACACATTTTAAGAGATATTAGCTATGTATTACTTTTTGAAGTTGAATCGAATTATAGTAGCAGTATGTAGTATAATGTTCTGGATTATAATTCTACTCTTAATATCAATTCAGGAAAGGTGTAGGACACATTCGTAAAACAGCAAAATGGAAATTTTTCTTCCCAAGATATGTATGTAATTTTTGGCACCCTCTGTATTTTAAGTTTGCTGAGATACATTTTAGACAATAAAGAGATTTTGTCTTTTTTTAACCTTTGAGATTACAAATTGTTGTTCTTTTTAATTCTATCAATGAGATATATTACATTGTTTAACATTTACATTTATGATGTAGATTGACCTATGGTTTTCTTTTCTTGAACAGTAGTCCAGCCTCTTTAACTATGATTTTGTTTCCCATGGTTTCAGTAATCCATGGTCAAAAATGGTCCAAAAAACTTAAATGGAAAATACCAGATATAAGTAATTCATAAGTTTACAATAAATTTTATTATAGTATATTGCTATAATTATCCTACTTTATTATTGGTTATTATTGTCAACTACTTCCTGTGGCTAATTTACTAATTAAACCTTATCATAGGTATGGATTGGAAAAAAAACATAGTATATGTAAGGTTCAGTACTATCTGAAGTTGTAGGGATCTGTGAAATGTCTTAGAACATATTTCCTGGAGATAAAGGAGTCTGTTGTAAAATATTTTTCAAGTTTCTTTATCAGGCCTATGTTGGCCTCATAAATTGAGAAGCAGTGTACATATTTTTGAAGTTAACAAACAAGGAAATGATGATTAATTAATCAAATGTTGAACTCTGTGAACAATATCTCTCTGAAAAACTGTGGTTATAATTCAAAGGAACTCAGAACTACTTTGATAAACTGCCATAAGTTATTTTTAACACCTAAGGTTGAAATTAAATTCTTCCACATTAGCAAACTACAATTTCATAGGCTACACCTTCACATCTCTCTTTTTGAATATTTGAGTGGCCAGCTGCTTTCATGGTAATAATCATACTAAGCAAAACAGAATATTCTGAATGTTAAAACTGAGTTGGAATTACAGATCTGTCAGTGCCAACGGGAGGCAGACACTTGTGTAACACATGCTCCCGAGTCAGTAAATATGGACCATATGAGCGACCAATGCAGCTCTCTAGAGCTAATTTGAAGGGAGACCTCCCAAATTTTACTACTCAAGAGATGAGAGGAAAATGACAGCTCTCTTCAACAGAAGCAAGTTCATTTCAAGGAATTATTCAAGGGTTCATCTAAATTGTGGATTTTTAAAAAAATCATCTCTATATCAGAGATAGTTTAACATTATAGAAAACATGAATATTGCTTTTTGAGCCAGAATCTTCCCAGGACTGTAAGTTAATTACCTAAAATAATCATGGAAACATAATGGAGGATTTTAAACAGGACAACGTATTCAGAAGCATAGTCTTCTCTGTTTTATTTCTTTTTAAAATGAAGTGTATTCACAATGACAGGTGAAGCAGGGCCTGCAGGAGATGTGCCAGAGGTGTGGTGACAGCCCGGTATTCACAATGGATGTACTAGTGTGCTTCAGGCATCTGTTTTATATACTGCACATTTTGAAAGCTAGTAATACTAATGCAAAACCTTTCCCTATGTTTTACTGGATATGATAAAATTGAGTGTATTCCACCAGAAATTCGAGGTGGGACAGCCATTTGTATAAATGGAATGCCAAAATTCCAAGTAAGGAGATCATTCAGCAATGGTTGAATCACTTCTATTAGCAGGAATGACTGTGTCAGTTCTCCTTCTCCAGTTCCCTATAATCACATGCATGACTGATTTGTTAGAATTGTACATACTCAATTACATTCTTGCTAATAGGACTCAGTTATTTCTCATGAAATAGGGTTCCATCTGGATTAGTCACACTTTTGTAGTATACTTCTACTATAATAAAGCAAAAGTGAGAATATGGATCACTTATAATTAGGAAGATAGGATAAGACTTTTCCTATCTAATAATCTTTTATCAACTCATAGCATTTAGCAACCTGACTATACTCCTGAATTATACCTTGGGGAAAAGAGGAGAATTTTTCTCAAGAATTAATTGCAGCCAGGTGTGGTGGCACACACCTGTAATCCTAGTGACTGTGGAGGCAAAGGCAAGAGGATCGCAAGTTCCAGACCAGAGGCAGTCTGCATAATTTAGGGAGACCCTGTCTCAAAAAGATAAAAAATGGGCTGGGGGTGCAGCTCAATGGTACAGCACTTGCAAAGCATGCAAGCGTGAGGCCTTGTGTTCAACCCTCAGTACCACAAAAAATAAAACTTATTGCACATAAGAGAGATTTCAGAAAAGACCCAAAACAACTATCTAGCATAGAAGATGCATTGGAAATATAAAGGAAAAAGTGGAGAAGAAAGTCTATAGGAATATAACACAGAGGAAATAAATAGCATCATTTCCAAATATTAATGGAATACCTTTTGGATAAAAAAAAGCATCTAACTATCCTTCAGGGCAGAGTGCTGGAGAGTGTTTAATTCTATTGTACGTAGGGTCATAACGAGGCAGATTTGACTACATGACATCTAACAACACCACCAAGTATCCTTTCTACATTTCATATTTTCTTAAAGTTTCTTTGTTTCTTCCTTCCTCTCTTCCTTCCTCTCTTTCTTTTTTCAATCTTTCTTTCTTTCTTTCTTTCTTTCTTTCTTTCTTTCTTTCTTCCTTCAGTGCTGGGGGCTGAACCCAGGGCCTCATGCTTGCATGTTTTGCAAGTGCTGGACCACCGAGCTGCACTCTCAGGCCTCAAGCTTTCTTAAAATTTTTAATCAGGATCATAAGAAAGTATAGGCTACTGTTGGTAACAATTAGCATAGGAGTACATTTACCAAGAATACATATGGGTGTACTTGTGTGTATGTGTGCTTATGGTCGTGTGCATTATTTTGTTTTTGTCATGATGAGGCTCAAACTCAAGACCTCACATATGCCACACAAGCATTCTGCCACTGACATACACCCCCTTCCTCACAGTAATGTATTTTTATTGACTTAAAAAAGATCTAAATATCTTAATTCCAAAATTTTATGAATTTTTACCATTTTAACAATCTACCCAACACCACTTAATATGAAATCTGAAAAATCTTATTTATGCTAAAATATAATATTCAACAGGAATATATATGAAATTCACTACTAGCACTAAAAGGTATGCAGGGTACTGAGTCAAAGAATTTCACATAGCTCAAAGTGGGTTAGTCCTTAAAACTGATCATCTGGGTTAAGTCAAGTACTAGATTTTAAGAGATAGTGCACTTTATGTTTTGTTTTCAAATTTGTGGTACACTAATCTATGCCTGCAGCTGTAGCCCTGTGGCATCCGATCCCATCAGATCTCTGAAGCTAAGCAGGGTCGGGCCTGGTTAGTACCTGGATGGGAGACCGCCTGGGAACACCAGAAGCTGTAGGCTGGGAGAAGGACTTGGCAACCCCCTCCCAAAAATCAATCTGCCATTGAAAACCCTATGCACAGCAGAGAAGCACTGACAATAGTGTTTCCCCTGTTATACAGAGGGTCGCTATGAGTCGGATACCAACTCGACGGCACCTAACAACAAGAACAACAATCTATTCCTTCATAAAGGGAAAAAGTAAGTTGAAATAGTAAAAACCTGATTATAAACCACCTGACATTTTACAAAAAAGTGATGTCAATCTTATTACTGGTGGAAATGTACTTTCAGTCTACTGCAGACAATTCAGAGCTGACATAATCATTTTTTATAGCATTTATGACTCTATTCAGTCTTATATATAATCTATTTGTTGTTAGGTGCCATAGAGTCAGGTCTGACACATAGTGATACTATGTACGATAGAAGGAAACTCTACTCAACACTGCCCCATTAACACAATCTTTTTATGTTTGAGCCCATTGTTGCAGTCTCTGTGTTTCTTGTCATTTTGAGTCATGCCACATCACCAAATGGAGATCCCAGGGACATTACTCCAACTCTATCATTAAAGTCCACTTGTAGCCCTTCCAGCCTGGGGGTGGGGGCTCATATTCGGGCACTATATTTGACAGTGCTTCTCTGCAAGTAATATGGTTTTCAAAAGCTAATTGTTTTAGGAGTGGGCTCCTTCTCCATGTCTGTCTGAGTCTGAAAGCTCAGCTGAAACCTGTTCACCATAGATGGCCCTGCTGGTATCTGAAATATTGTTGGCATAGTTTTCCACATTACAGCAACACGTAAGCCCCCACAGCATGACAAACTGACAGACACATGGGGATAGATATTCTATATTCAGCTTTAGATATAATCCCTGATTTCTGGTATAAATGATGTCATTTTGTTGTTGTTTGTTTTCTTAATAGGGGTGTTTAATTTAACTCTGTTGATTCCAGTACCTTATCTGGTCTGTTTGGGTTATAAACTGGTATTAGTGAGTCACCTGTGTCACTGAAAATATAATATAATCTATAATACACTCAGTGGTACAAACACTTGTTAAACTTATCGCTTAGATTTCCTTAAAACTATGTTCCAACCAACTGATTACTATGCAGCTATTCTGATCTATACCCATGTTAAGATAAGACCCTTTTTCATTCTCATGGAGACAATGGTCTTCAAAATACTTCTGATCTGCTCCCTATTCCTTATTTCTACCCATGTATGGCCAATAGATTCATGTTTGTGTGCTCTTCTGCAGTTACATCCTCTCACTCTTACTCTGGATTTGGCCAATATTGTTGTCATTAGGAGCTATCGAGTCAGTGTCTGACTCGTACCCATCCTATGTATAACAGATGAAACACTATTGTCATGCTTCTCTGCTATTCCTAGGGGTTTTGATGGCTGATTATTTTTGGGAGTGAGTTGCCAGGTCCTTCTCCCAACCGTACAGCACCTGATGTTCCTAGGTGGTTTCCCACCCAAGTATGAACCAGGCCCAACCCCACTTAGCTTCTGAGAGCTGACAGGATCAGATGCCACAGTGGTAAGGCTGGAGGGCAATGAGAGCATAGTAAATGTAATGCAGTCAGTGTCTCAACAAATACTTGCTCATTCTTGCTTGTTTCTTAAACAATTTGGACAGTTTACTCTTGTATTGCATCATAACATGAGATCATGTTGAAGCTAATCTGCTTAAGAGATGTGAGTCTAATGGAGCACATGTAAATTATATGACTAGTCCCAAGCATTCCAGTAATCCTAGATAAGACCATCCTGTTTCAATCAATAGACAATGAAACTTTATGTATTTAAAGAATTCAGTTGAAACCCAGAGCAGTGATGCACAATTGTAATCCCAGGGACTCTGGAGGCTGAGGCCTGAGGATCCTAAATTCAAGGCCAGAAGCAGCCTGCACAACTTAGTAAGACTGTCTCAAAAAAATAAAAAAGGAATTTGAGAACAAAAGAAATCTCAAGTTAACTATGTATCTATCATCTATCTATCTATCTATCTATCTATCCATCATCTATTTAACTATCCACATTGGCAATAATCAGGGAGCCAAATAAATGATCATTGCTTTGAGCCACTGAGTTTTGGGGTGGCTTTTCAAACATTGAAAACATAGCAGTAGATAAATGACACACCATAGAAGGACAACGTATTATCTCATTGGTAATGATAGTCAAGTTTGTGGATTTATGGAAACCTAACTTACAGAGAGCCTGCAGCCATATCACTATGACATCCGATCCCGTCAGATCTCAGAAGCTAAACAGGGTCTGACCTGGCTATTACTTGGATACGAAACAGCTTGGGAACACCAGATACTGTAGGCTTGGGAGAAGGACCTGGCAACCCACTCCAAAAAAGCAATCAGCCATTGAAAACCCCAGGAATAGCAGAGAAGCACTGATAATAGTGTTTTTTTTTATTAGAAATTTTTAATGTACATCATAATGTGATTCATTTGACATGCTTTTCATTGTGACAATTTTCATATATGCAATTTGATAAACATTATTCATATAGATTACCCCTTACCCTCCTCTATGTTTCCCCCCTCCCCCCTTCCCATCTACGTTTTCCATCCAAGTCTTCTCTATCTTTTACTATGTAGTATTTTTCTATATGTCCTTGGGTTCCATTTCTGTTTAAGATAATAGTGTTTCATCTGTTATACAGAGGGTCTCTATGAGTTGGACACCCACTGGACCACACCTAACAAGAACAACAACAATTGATAGAGAATCTTATCTCAAAAGATGTGGTGATTTTATTATTTTCTTTTTGCTTATTGCCTCAGAGGTATGGAAACTCTTAGATTATTTAAAGGAAAAGACTGAAATAAAAAGCGCTAAAGTGTTGTACCTGATGCTACACAGTGAGTTTTGTGCAAAAGTTGAGACCAAAAAATTAATTCATTGTTTACCATGATCTAAAAAACCCCTCTGTTTGGGGAATTATGTTTTGAGTATTGTGGAAAAAGAAAGAAATGTGATTATCAGAAGACATAGATTTTTTTTTTTTTTTTTTTGCTTGTTTGCTTTTGAGATAGGGTCTCACTTTGTAGTCCAGCCTGGCCTGGAACTTGCCATCCTCCTGTCTCAGCCTCCTGAGAGCTGGGATGTGTGCTACCACATCCATCCAAAGGTTGGATTTTAATTACAATATCTCCTCTTTCTTCCTTAGTAGTTTGAGATTAGTCACTAGAACTGATTATGCCTCAGTTTTCTCATATGTAAAATGTGAATAACAATACCAGCCATAACTATCTTAAATACTTACATGAGTATTATTTAAATAATATACTATGCTATGCAAGTTTAAGTTATCTAACAAAAATTGCTTATGATTCAATTATTTGTCAGGGATATACTAATAAAATGATAAACACTGAGAAAGAGATGTTAAGGGAACAGAAGGATATTTAGCTCACATAGAATAATAAACTTAATCTAGTTCTAGCTAAGCTAATTAATAGAGGATAAATTAAAATTGGCCATGTGAAATTTATGTAGGTAGGCTCCTCGAGGAGAGGGAAGAGTAGCAAAGCATGTCAGAACATAGTATGTGTGGAATTCTACTGAATGAAATTTGTGTTAAAACAAGGAGTAACCTAGAGATGAAACTACAAGTAAGAGTCCAAGTCCTGCATTTGGATATTAAATAGCCATTTATGAGCGCTTACAAGGAGGTTTTGTTGTTTGATTTATGTTTCAGTTGGAATATTCTAGCTGCATTGAGAGACCAACAATCTAGGCAGAAAAGATACAAATCTAAATGACAACAACAAAGGAAGGATGTAGGGGAAACGATAGATTAGAGAAATTATATGTTCAGTATTTTTTATTATTTTCACTATAGTAAATTATTTCCTTCAGGTTTTTTTCTCATAATAATTTAGTGAGTTCTGATTCCAAGAATTTGTTTTGTTCTCATATTTATTTCTGGACTTATTCTACTCATATGGTCTGTTTATCATGATGAATGCAATATTCACTGTTTTGAACTTGACTAGAGTCAAATATAATTGCTTCACTCATCTTTACACCAAAAGGAATGTTGAAATCAGTAAATATTCCTTTTTTTTTTCTAAATACCAAGCCAAAGATACAACATTCCAGTATTCCTAGGCAACATAGCAATATCAGTTTCCAAAAAGATAATTGATTCAGCATACTACTAAGGTTTATTCTGGCAATAAAATAGAATTTCTGTCCTTATCATAGCTTTTACATTTTAAAGTGTTTTAAGTACCTAGAAAAGCAAATGTCTTCAATCATATAACTGTGACACTTCATGATATCCACAGCGCTACAAGGAGAGGTGATTCTGTCCTCACAAATAGCAAGCAGTCCTCTGAGAAGACGGTGCAGTGAGGTTTCTCTTGTGTACAGAACTCTTTGGTGATTTTTATTACCTGAAGTGAGTAGGGAAAGAAGTAGTTACAGAAGGGCATGAAGAAATGAGGCCATAACATGTAACCAGGCTAAGATCTAATGATGATTCATGAATTTCATAAATTGTAAAATGTCTTTAAGTATGTCGTATAAAATCTACTATTATTAGAAAATAGTTTTGTAAAGGTATAGCCATAATAAACTCTTACAAGTGTTTTCAAAATACTGTGTTTTCAATAACATAAAGTAAGATAATTCTTCATTTGGAGGAAAATAAATTAAAAATGAAAATAAGTATTTCTTCCTTAAGTATTTGACATAACAAGTAATTAAACATGTTGATCCAAAATTAGAATTCAGGTCTTTCCCAACTTAATTTTCCTTGTATGAAACTGACTTGTTAATTCAACATTTTAATAAGGATTGGTCTATGCATTTATAGGGAATAAATCATGGGTTCATTCTGGATCTGGATATTTGTACAGATTGTCAGTTTCTCTACGAACCTCTTTGCTTTCATTCTGAACAGGTCAAAAGGAAGCCTAATAGACCTTTGCTAACAACTTCTGCATTGCTTTCTTGCGTGCCCCATGGGTTAGAAGGCTTCAGCATAGTTGCAAAACTTTCTTGGTAGTCTGCTGGGTCAGGACCATAAAGTATATTTGGATTTGTCCAATATGACTACAAGCCTTTTGTTTTCTGGCCACTAATATTTTAGTGTTTTCACATATTATATTCAGTTCTGTGCTTAATTATTATCCTTGAAAAATTTGTATACATATAAAGTTTAAAGTCATGTGTAATTGTTAATAGTTTCCTTAACTGCTGTTGTAAGGACCTCTTTACATATACAAACTAGTTGGTTTTAAAAAGAGAGGAAGAGACTCACATGCTTTGACCAAAAATTACTTGACTCAATCGCAGAGTTCTTCCAAGGAACCAAGCCACAGAAAAATAAAAAACGTATGTTAGGATTTCATAATCTACTAACACTCTTAGACACATTATGAGTTGGAAAACAGTTAAAAAGCATGTGGCTGGTATTTTCAAATGAGGTGGCTGCTTTGTTTCTGCAGAGAATAACTTTTCTTTTTTGGTTTTTCCTAAGACATAAAGGATGATTAACCACATTTCATGAGCCATAGTTTTATAAATTATAAATATAACAGATAGTTCATAGAAATAGTACATGAAATGCAACACTGAATTCCCTTATGCTATTCTAAATTTATACAAGTTTTTATTGTATAAAGTTTTCCCATGTATAGAAAAATCATTAACTTAAATCACATTATCATATTAAATTAACTCTATTAGCTTACTGCTTACTTTTAAGAATATTCTTTGTAATGATGCTTATGAAAGACATTACCTTTAAAAATATGTGTTCCTTTCTGGAGGCTTTCAGGAAGAAGTTGTTCTCTTGCCTTCCTCAGTTTGAAAAGGCCATCTACATTTCTTGGAATCATGCCCCTATTCTTCCATCTTCAGAAACAAAAAAAGATGCAATTTTCTGATTATTTTTCCATTGTCACATGACACTTTGAATCTTTGCTTCCATCCTCCACTTTTAAGGACCCTCCCTTGCAATTATAACAAGTCTATCTGGTAATCCAAAATAATCTCACTAGTGCAAGTTCAGCTGATTAACTGTATTAATTCCACCCACATCCTTTATTTTCTATTGCCATGTAACATAACAAATTTTCACATTCCAGGAACTGGACATGGGCATCTTTGAAGGATATTATTCTGCCAATCACACTCATAGTGCTCATAATTCTAGGGAGTGGAATTAGTCAGGCACAGATCTATCTGTAATATTCACATAAATGATATCACCAGAACCATGTTATTCTCTCAATCTCTTAGATATTACTCAGCTTTACTTTCTTTAATTTGTTGAAATGGATACAGCAGTTCCATCCCACATCTTTTTCAGTTCTGCTTTAAAGAATGTGTTTATTTCTTTTAAGCAACATAGAAGTCTCAATTTAATATCTTTGACTTTCATTGCCTAGACCGAATCCTATTTCTATTATTGCAATCACTGTTCCTAGAAGCATTGAGGCTTAACTCACGGGTCATCTTTGTCATCAGTAACACTGTGAGCTACAGCAGAAACTCATAGATTAAGAATAAGGTATGGAACCTCAAGAGGTATTGATAGCTTTTGGGTGGCAAAAAGAATTACAAAACAAGCAAACAATAAAATCAACAACCACTGCAGCAGTCTATAATACACATGCAGCTGTCAAGCAATAGCAATAGAATGTGTCTGTCTGAAACAAGAAGAGAATGATGAAAAACTGAAGAACCAAATTCTGTTGTCCTAGATGATAATTGTGTGCTAATGTAATGAGGAAACTGAGTTCTTTAAAGAAAAAAATTCTTCCACATACTCACTATCCCTTTCTCTGTAGTCTCATCTCACCACCCTGCATCTGACACTTTGCTCCAGTCAGCCTAGCCTCACCCTGCAGACACCATTAGGGATTCCCCTTCTCTAACTTAGAAAAGTTCCTCCCTCTGGTACCTAGCATTTCTGAAACTCTCTGAGACTCAGTTTCTACATGTTAAAAAAGCAATAAAAATACCAATATTGAAAAGAATATCTTGCTATTAATATGTTTTAAAAATAAATACATTTGGAAGCAATTGTTTCTAGTTCTCACATTGAATTTACAATACATTGTACTTTTGTTTTATCTTCAATAAGTTTTTATATATTTCCTTTTACCTTCAATATATGTTTACATTTATAAATTTTATTTATAAATTTAAAATTTAGATTCCTTAATGACAAATATTTATACTATTTGTGATTCCCACAATACTTGAAATTATCATTTACCCATTATCAGCCACTACAGTTTAACTAGAAATATAATTACATAAAAATTTCATTAACATGTGTAACATGCTTGTTAAAAAGAATTGACAGGTTATTTGTTTTCTTGGATATTGTTTTCTTGAGGTCTTTATAAATTCTGGAAGTTAGTCCTTTGTCCAACACATAGAATGCAAAGATATTTTCCCATTCAGTGGGGATTTCTTTGAATTTGTTGATAGTTTCCTTTGCTGTACAGAAGCTTTTAATTTCATGTAATACCATTTATCTAATATTGTTGTTGTAATTTCTTGAGCAATTGATGTCCTATTAAGGAAATGCTTTCCTATGCCTACATGTTGGAGCATATTGCCAATACACAAATGGCGAAAGGAACTGAACAGACAGTTCTCAAATGAAGAGGCTCATAAAGTCATGAAACACATGAAAAAATGCTCAATATCCCTAGCCATTAGGGAAATGCAAATCAAAACAACACTGAGATTCCACTTTACTCCAGCACGAATGGCCAAGATCTATGAAACAAATAACAACAAATGCTGGCGAGGCTGTAGAGAAAAGGGTACATTCTTACACTGCTGGGGAAGATGTAAATTGGTCCAACCACTTTGGAAATCAATATGGAGATAACTTAGAAAACTAAAAATAGATCTACTATATGACCCAGCTATATAACACTATTGGGACTATATGCAAAGGGAGATGAGGCATCATACAACAGAGACACCTGCATCTCCATGTTCAATGCAGCACTTTTCACAATAGTGGAGGATATGGAATCAACCAAAGTGCCCATCAACAGAAGAATGGATAAAAAAAAATTATGGTACATATACACAATGAAATACTACTCAACAGTCAAAAAAATGAAATAATGTCACTTGCAGCAAAATGGATGGAATTGGAGAAAATTATTTTAAGTGAATGAACACAAGCCCAAAAAGAGAAATACCACATGTTCTCACTTACATGTGGGAGCTGAATCAAATTTAAAAGAAGGAAAAAATCCTATACAGAAATTGGAATGTAATAAAAAGCTAAAGTTAACTTAGGGGAGAAGGGACAATTTAGGGAGCAGAAAGAAGGAGAAAGGGAATCTAGCAAAAGGAAGAGACGATGGGAGAAGACAGGAGGGGCATGGCAGAGAAAGAGTGAGAAATGAGAGAAAGGGTGACCTCAAAGTAAACAGCCCAACTTTAATAGTTCGGGATATAATTATGATAATACCAACAATACCAAAGGAGGGTAATAATGCAAAAGGGCTAGATTATTCACGTAATACTACTGACAATGTAAAAAGATAGATCACTACAGAAAAAAGTTTGGACTGAAATCATAGTTGGGATGCAAGGATATAGAGGAGAATAATCCCACAAAAAGACATGCAAGTAGAAGAGAGGCCTATGGTGGGGGTGTAGGAAAGGGGAGAGAAAGGCCACAAGAGGGTAAGGGGGAAGTTATCTGTGCAATGTACAATGAAATGCATATATGGAAATGTCACAATGAAATGCATGTCAGAATGAAACACATTAAGTTGTACATTAAAAATTTCCAATTAAAAATAAAGAATTGATGGTCTATCAATCTCATTATTTTTTTAAGTGAGGGAAGTTCGGATACTTCTTTTAAAAATATCACAAAAGACACTTAAACACAGATATTCAACTCACTGTTCTAGTAAAGATATAATGCTTTAAACCACAAAGGCATATAGGGTTATTTTTTGTCTTTTGTACTAAGTGTTGTTTTAATCTCAAATATTTGAGATAATGACTATCCATTACCTTGAGATTAATGCCTGTCTACTGAATATAGTAAGATAAATGAATATTTTGAGTTCTCTTACTTCTTTTTTTTTTTTTTTGCCATGCATTTAATATATATTGGGCATTTAGCTAGTGGAATTTATTTAAGAAAGGTACATTTAAAGCATACTCAGTTTTAGATTGTGACTTGACTCTTGGTGAAAACTATGATATAACTTGAATTTTCATAATTAAGCAATTAGAAGGAAACTGATAATGCTATCTTGTATATCTCAGTACTTTTTCACTTAAAAGTTTTAAAGAGAAAAAAATGTTTTGCAATAAGAATTAACGAAACCCACCAAATTCCCCTATGAGTTAAGTAAATATTATTTTAGTCCTTTTAACATCTGCAATCTTATGCCTTTGAAGGTTTAGTGACTTACTCAGGTCTCCTCGTGAATTCGAAGGCAGGGCCAGCCTCAAATGTAGCAGCCAGGCTGCTAGGTTCCACTGTTTTGTTTGTTGTCTCTTACAAAGAAAATCCACATTTTTAAAATGGAAGAGACATGTAGTTATAATTTAAATCAAATTTATCAAGAGGTTGACTACCCCAGCTTTTAAAATACCCTTCCTTCTTCTGGATTTGTTCCACAGGTTGCTAAATGCCAAGTCACTCTACTCCTTGGCTGCCATTTGTCTTTCCTGATTTCCTGCTAACCTCTGGATTCTTGAAAGCGTGCCTATCTCTTCCCTTGTGTCCCAATGCAGATTCTTCTAGTGCAAAGGAATTCACTTCAAATGGGGAGAGATTCTTTCTATTTTGGATGAAGGCTGCTGGGAATTAAAATTGAGAAGAATTTGGCAGAAAATCTTCTACATTGTATACATCTCTCTTCCTCTTAAAGGAATACCAATAAATATGTTTTTCTTTTATTTTAAATCTCCCTGCTGTGGTGTTCTGTTCATCATCTTTGCTCTTGGGATGAACTTTCCACTGCTGACATGATATACAGAGGTGTGCAGTACAGATGGGCTAAAAGGAATTCAAAAGTATGTACATTTTAAAGAATAAAATCTGAATGTAGACACAAATACGTTCAAAGGTAGTCAAAATTTTGGCAAACAATATTTAAAAGTCAATGCAATGAAATAAAAGTGGTGAAAACCAGCTTAATTAGAAGTACAAGACTCAGTGGAGTTAAACATGATTTTAAATCATAACCAAAAAAGAAAAAATGCATATGCAGCACCACTGCTATTAAATAATGTTAGGTGCCATCAAGTCAGTCCAACTCATAGTGACCCTCATATAGAATTCACATAATCTGTAAACTACTATTTAATTTAACAATATATTATTGCTATTCCCATTAGCTTTGCTCCTAAATGAATAAGAAGCCTCACCAAAGGATACTGAGAGAAGAAGAAGCCAGAAACCAGAGGGTGGGGTAACTGATTTAATGTGACACCAAAGTTGACCTTCATGAAGAATATCAGAACACAGACAGTGCTCAAAAGGAAGTGATATATTTAGGCTTATCATACCTGGCATAAATATGTTGTTGTTGTTGTTGTTGTTGTTGTTGTTATTATTGTTGTTAGGTCCCTTCGAGTCAGCGACCCTACATACAACAGGTGAAACACTATTGTCAGTGCTTCTCTGCTGTTCATAGAGTTTTCAATGGCAGGTTGTGTTTTGGGAGTGGGTTGCCAGGTCTGTCTCCCAAGCCTACAGCACCCGGTGTTCCCAGGCGGTCTCCCATCCAAGGCCCCGCTGTGCTTAGCTTCCACGATCTGACAGGATCAGATGCCACAGGACTATGGCTGCAGGCAATACTTTTAGTGGGCTTATAACTTGGTGGATGGGTATTGTATCCTGCCTTGTCTGAAAAATAGCAAGACTAGTAGTTATATTTCTGACAGTGTCATTGTTTAGGGTACCAGTGTACTTAAACAAAGCCAAACATTATGAAGCAACAAAACTAAAATGTTCCATACATTCATTTTCTATTACTGAATAAGAAATCGCAACAAACTTTGATATTAAAGCAATGCCCATTTATTACCTAACAGTTCATAGATCAAACTTTAGGTTTGGATTCTCTGCCTAAGATATCATAACACCACATACACACATACACACACACACACACACACACACACACACACACACACTTAATTGTGTCAGCCAGCCTACATTCTCATTCGAAGCTTAAGGCCAAGCATATTTTAGGTTGTTAGTGTTCAATTTCTTGTAGTTGTAGGCCTGGGGTCTTCAGATTCTAGGTGTTGTATAATTTCCTGACACAGATCAGTATAAATAATATGGCAATCTCCTCCTCCAAAACTGCCAGGTGAATATTTCTGGCTTCAAATTGATGACTTCCTTTCAGGGTTAACATGATTAGGCCAGAATCCACAGGATAATCTCCATTTTAGAATATCTCAAAGTCAACCAAATAAAGATTGTAAATTTTCAAAATAACTTTTGCCATATATATTTTGACATCACAGATGTGATGTCCTGTGTTTTTCATAGATCCTACTTAAGGAAGGAGATTTCCCGGGCATGCGATCAGAAGTCAGTAATTATGGGGACTGTTACAGTTTGAATATGACATGTCTCTCACAGACTCATGTGTTAAGTGCTTGTTTCCTAGTGGATGCCACTATTTTTGTGAGAAAAGGTCCAGCTGGAGGAGGTAGGTCATTGGGGGCATGCCTATGAAAATTGTGTCCAGTCCTCACATCTTCCTCTCTCTTTGCCTCCTATCTGCCATGTGGTGAAGAAACTCTTCTGCCAAATGTTCCCACCTCCATGATGTCCAAGTACATGGGGCCAAGCAACCAAGGACTGAACCCTCTGAAACTGTGAGCCAAAATAAGTCTTTCCTGATTTCAATTGTTCCCTTTGGTGTCTTATTTACAACTATACAAACATAAATAATAAGGGAATCATCTTAGAATTTTACCTATAGCATTCCATATAAGGAAGTTTGGGCATATGTGCATATGGTGGGGTATGAAGGCTGGAAAAGTGTTATGACTTCTTTTACAAAAGAAAACAAGGAAGGAGACAAACATAGTACCTTCAACATTGCCTGTGTGAATGCTAAACTTTAGAAAGTAGGTGTCATTATCTTTGTTTTATGTAGCTTGTCAAAAGTAGGCAGTGAGATAGACAGACTTGGCATTTTAAGTCAGTCTGAGTTCAAAATCAAAATTCATTCCATTCTAGAAGGTAGCCCCATTTCCACAGAAGAGGAGGTTTAATATTATTCTTTTTTTCTCTTATGTTGTTAAGTATACGGTTGCGATAAATCCTAGATATGCACAGGACCTTTGAGTTCATTTCTACTGCTTTTGCAGAGCTCATATAACTTGGCTTTGATTTGTTGGCTGAGGAACTTTGTGAGACTTGTCTTCTGGCTATGTCTGCAGTTAAATGAAATTAAAGTGGGGTGTATCTAACATTGATCAGATGATGTGCTTGGAGTGATAACAGATGCAATGATAAATTGTTAACTGACTATATTAATTCAAAAGCTAAGTGCAAGGAGAGATTGTCTTTTTATATATACAAGTTTATTTTAATTTTAAACATAATGCTTGATATCATGACTGCTATGAATTAATATTATTAATTATTTTAAAAAATATTATTTAATGAAGAACTTATCTACCATGGCAATTTTGAGTTGTGTTTGCTGACATAAGGCAAAACTCCACAATTTAAATACCTTTCCTTATTCTAATCTTGCTCATTTTTTCATGCTATAAAGAGACAGACACATTAGTATCATATATCCTCCCCCCAAAAAAAATTAGATGTAAGTAAATTTCAGAATTGCTATAATTTGGTCCTACATGCAGAAACAAGTTTGGGTCTAGTGTCCTCTACCATACCAAAAGTTTTGTTTTCTGTGATTTTATTTGTGAAAAGCAATTGTTGTTGTTGTTGTTGTTAGGTGCCGTCTAGTCGTATCCGCTCATAGCGACCCTCATAGGGTTTTCAGTGGCAGATTGTTTCGGGATTGCCTTGGGAGTGGGTTGCCACGTCCTTCTCCCATTTTTGCGGTGCTGGAAATCGAACTCGGGACCTCAGAGACTGCAGAGCAGTGCTCCACCAACTGCGCTAAATCCCAGCCCGAAAAGCAATTAGATAGTCATAATTAAGTTTCTATTAGAGATTTTTGTAACACTTGTCCTGCCTTTGCATTTTTCAGTTATAAAAAACATCCAAGACAAAATCTTTGGTCCAACAATGACGAACATACAATAAAATTTTCTTTTCTTTTCTTTTTAACTGTAAGTGGGGTTAAACCTAGGGCCTCATGCATACTTTACAAGAGCTGCTACTGATCTGCACCATCAGTCCCCTTTTTTATCTTGAGACAGGGCATCACTAAGTAACACAGGCTGCTTCTGGCCTTGAATTTATGATCGTCATGCCCTGTCTCTGAAATCAATGGGATTACAAGTGTGTGATACTATAGTTGACTAAAATAAAAGTGCTTTATAAACAAAGTCAGCCTTCAAGAATTCTCAAAAGTACCCGGTGCTGTTGCACATGCCTGTAATCCCAGCAGCTAGGGAGGCTGAGGCAGAGGATCATAAGTTTGAGACCAGAGATAGTCTGCATAATTTAGTGAGACCCAGTCTCAAAAAGTAAAAAAAAAAAAAAAAAAATGGGCCAGGCATGCAACTCAGTGGTCCAGCACTTGCAAAGAATGCAAGGGAGAGGCCCTGGGTTCAACCCCCAGTACAGCAAAAAAAAAAAAAAAAAAAAAGAATTCTCAAAAGTCACAAGTGGCAATACTATTCAGATTTTATTAGCCAACCTTGACCATGTGACTGCACCTAATTTCAAGGGAGTAAATGAATGGATTTTTAGCATAAAAGCACCAGAATGATACAGCCTAGCTACTGTCTGTCACAGTCACTCTCTGGTCATAAAATATATGTCTCACTCTCTTTACAGCATGTGACATAAACTGACTTTTTTATTCATGGGAGAAAATCCCAAAGTATCATCAGTCAAAATGCTAGTGTATAATGTGTAATTTTGTGTCAATATATGATAAACTCTACATTGTAGATTATGCAATTGCTTTATCTGACACAGATGTGACTTCTTTAACTCTTCAGACCTACCAACATAAGATAAATTATCTGTCCCCAAATAATAATTTCATGGGGACAAGTGAGAGTCAAGATAATGTTATACACATTCCCATTCAGAGAGTGGAGGAATAGGGAACAACCAATAATTTCTCCAGTCCATTGAAATTCTGGAATCTCTCTGAGCAAATATTTTGAGTATACCTCACTTTCAGAGTAGGAACTTTTAATGAGATTATGTTCTATTATCCAGTTGCAGTCCAAATTTCAAATACAAGTGTTTTCATAAAACAGAAGAGAAAGCCATGTGGAGACACTTGAAAGTAGTGAAGTTCTATAGAAACAAGCTTAGAAACAATTGGAGGCACTAATATTTGGAAGAGAAAATTAGTGATTCGTAGACACCACAGAGAGAACAAAGCCCCATTTCTATCTTGAGTTTAGAACTCTGCCTTCCAAATCTGTGAAATAATACCTTTGTTTCTTGTTTTAATCTGCTAAATTTATAGTAATTACTTATGGTAGTTCTAAGAAATTAAAACATACTCCTTGGGTCTTTGTGATGTGTTGATCAATATGTATCAGCAAAACCAGTAATAATCACTGTCAGGTGAAAATATTTAATTGCCAGTGCAAGACACTTAGATACTCTTTAACTGAAAGTGCAAGGCACTAGCAAACATGAAAGCAGAGATTGTAGACATGTTGATTGTGATGATGTTTCCATCAGCCTGTGTCTCTGGCAGACTTAGTAAACAGATTATCACCATTTATCTACTCTGGATATGTAATACAGCTGATAACTAAATCATCTTTTGTGTTTTAACCCTTTGAAATACTTTTCCATGCCAGGTACTACAATATAATTTAGCCTATACTTGAGATTAAAGAAATCAACACACATTTGGGGCTTAATAATTTCCTTTTGATTTGCAAATTTTAAAAAATGACTAATTCCTTTATATCTGTTGTAAGTTCAAACATGACCTGAAGGTGTTATTAAAACATGGATGATCATGGTAATAGAAACCAGAAACACCTGTATTGAATTTTATTCTTTTTTACTAAGTCCTAAGTCTCAGTCATTTCCTATGCAATATATAAGTAGTGGCATTAGTGAAGGATTCTACAGAGAATGTAGGATGACGCAGGAAACATCAAATTAAGGAATACACAGAGTCATTATGCCAAAAAGTCATTATATCAAAAAGAATGGGCAGATGATCAACAATTTGAAGAGGCTGCATATGATCAGGAGCCAATGGCACTGATGGAAGAAGTGTAAGCTGTATTGAAGGCATTGTCAAAACACAAGGCTGCAGGAATTGATGGAACACAAATTGAGAGGTTTCAACAAATAAATGCAGCACTGGATGTGCTCACTTGTTTCTGTTAAGAGATTTGGAAAACAGCTACCTGACCAACTGACTGGAAGAAATCCATATCTGTGCCTATTCTCAAGAAAGGGCAATGCAGAAATTATTGAAAAATATCATTAATATCACAAAGTAAAATTTTGCTAAAGGTCAATCAAAAGCAATTGCAACAGTATATTAACAGGGAGCTACTAGAAAATCAACCCAGATTCAAGAAGGTGGTGTGGAACCAGGGACATCATTGCTGTTGTCAGATTGATGTTAGTGAAAAGCAGAGAATATAAGAAAATACCTATCAATGTTTTATTGACTATGCAAAGGCATTAAACTGGGTGGATCACAACAAATCATGGATAACATTGTGAAGAATAGGAATACTAGAGCACTTAATGGTACTCATGAGGAATCTGTACAACCAGAAGGTGGTTATTCAAATAGAACAAGGAAACACTGCTTAGGTTAAAGTCAGAAAAGGTGTGTATCAAGGCTGTATCATTTCACCGTACCTCTTTTATCTCTATGCTGAACAAATAATCCGAGAATGTGGATTTTGTGAAGAAGAATGTGGCAACATGATTGGAGGAAGATTCATTAACAAGCTGAATTATGTAGATGACACAACTTTGCTTACTCAAATTGATGAGGATTTGAAACATTTACTGAAGATCAAAGAACACAGTCTTTAATATGGATTGCACCTCAATATCAAGAAAACAAATATCCTTGCAACTGGGTCAGTAAGCAACTTCATGATAAATAGACAAATGATTGAGGTTGTTCAAGACTTTCCTTTACTTGGTTGGACAATTAACACCCACAGAAACAGCAGTCAAAAAATCAAAAGACACATTGCACTGGGAAAAGCAGTGGCAAAAGACCTCTTTAATGTGTTGAAGAGTAATAATGTCACATTGAAGAAGGTACACTTGACTCATACCATGGTATTTTTAGTTGCATCCTATATTCATGAAAGCTGGACAGTGCATAAGTGAGATAGAAGAATTGCTGTTTTTTATTATATTGCTGAAGACAGACATTGAATATACCTTGGACTGCCAGAAAAACCAAAAGATTTCTCCTAGAAGAAGCGCAACCAGAGTGCTCCTTGGAAGCAAGCATGGTTAGATTGTGTCTTATATATTTTGGATATGTAGTTAGGAGGGACCAGTCCCCGGAGGAGGACATCATGTTTGGAAAAGTGACTGGTCCATGAAAAAATAGAATCCCACTACCAGATGGATTAACACAGTGACTGCAATCAAGAGCTTAAACATATTAAAGATCATGTGCTTGGAAGAGTGTCAGGAAGTGTTCATTCTATTGTACACAGAGTTGTTATGAGTCAGACCCAACTTGATGGCACCTAACAACAACAGCAATATAAATAGTAATGCTGATTATTTTCCCACTATACTTTTTCAGGCACCAATAAGATAATTGATGGGAAAGTCTTTTTAAATTATAAAGAATTTCATACATATAAGCAATTTCCATTCCATAGCTCTGATGACAGAAAGATACCTATGCTGTAATATTTTGGGGCAAGAATTTTGTGTGACCAAAGCTCTCAGTCTTTACCAAGCAAGTCATATAAGTTGGAAGTATTTCCTAATTTTCAGGTATTCCAGTGACAAACCAGAAGACACCTCAGAAGACAAAATACTCCAGAATAAAAGAAATATATTCCATAAGCAAATTATACTAGATAAGCCTGTTCACAATGATTACTCATTTCCAAGATAATGAAAGAGCTTCTTTGGCTTGAAGAATCTAAGCTATTTCTAGAGTATGTCTCAAGGATGCTTCAAACATTAGAAACAATAATCACATAGAGTTCTGGGGCTTTGATACATGCCATGACCACAAAATTTACACAGGGTCTGAAGAAGTTTGTGCTGGACCTTTAGAAGTCTCTAATTAGTCATTTATTTAGAAAATCACGCTGAGGACTCAGTGCACAATGGAAACAGGTGGTAGCTACAAGAAGAAATAAAATGAACTTGGCAAATAAAGTTGGAACAACAAATAATGTTGGAAATATTGGTTAGGATTAGGTTCTGCTATATTTGACAAAAAAAAGAGTTGTTTTTATGAGAATTCAGTTTTTATCTCTCCAATACAATAATCCCTGAGAAGTATAATCTAAAGATATATGATCATTTAATTATGTCAGGGACACAGGCACTTGCTTCCTTCTCTACCATCCATGGTCATGGCTCTCATTCTAAAGATCATTTCATATCCTAACTATGACTATTGGAACTGGAGCTGTTGCATTTTTATTCAGCAACAAAAAAGCAGGGAGGAAGTAGAAAGTTCACCAAATCCATCCTCTTTGTAAAAAGACTCCCTAGGAAATCTTCCACAACATTTCCAATTACTTTTTATTGGTTTGGATTAGTCATGTAGACATATCTAATCACATAGCCACAGTGCAGCCAATAAGTGCACTTACATTTATTTGCAAGTGTTACCACTTTGAGTATACTCAGTAGTTAGGAGAAGTGAATGAATATTATGGAAGGCAAAATAGTAATATCTGCTACAGGAAATGAAAATCAATGCAAATGTAGGTGGCAAGGATAATTAGAGAACAAATACAATAAGTCAGATTTTAAGTAGATAATTATTCAGAAATTTACATATACAACATGCATTTATTGAGAAGATCTAATATGAAATACCATATTAGACCTTGTTAGACCAATACATGATATTTTCCCTCAATCAAATTGTAAGGAGGATTTGTAACATACAAATATATTTGTAATATACAAACAATTACAATCATAATGTAAGAACAAAAATGAGGGAAAATGCTGTGCTACAGATAAAGTCTTTCAATAGCTTGAAAGTACTTCCTGGTTGATATTGGTCAGGAAAGGCTGTCAAATTATATCAGTGGGAATTGGAAGTCAAGGGATCAATATCAATCTTTTAAGAAAAGAAGAAATATTGGGCTTCAAAATTGAACGCATGTGTGATGATGAAAAAAAGAATAATAGAATGGTAAGTCTAAGATTACATATCTTCCAAGTAATTTAAAAATTAAAAATACCGTTATGTATTAATAAAAGCAAGCTGATCAGAAGAAAATCAAGTTGAAGAAATAATGAGATGGTTGCTCTATTTGTACTATTGACTTTGCCCTACTAGAAATCTTCTCTGATTATCCTTGACAAAACTCTCAGTCTTGTCCTGTTTCTACAGCACTGTGACATGCCATTTATCTCACTGTGCTAGAAAGTATGTCTGCATACCTAAACAGTGTCACGCCAGATTTTGGCCAGCTGGTGAGAGCACATTTTTTCCCAAGCCCTAGTTTAGTGACTTTAGTTTGGTACTTTAATATTAATCATGGTGGGAACATTTACACCATAAAAATTGGCATATGCCTCAAACTAGGTTCTCTCTTTTCTTTCAAGAGTCAGTAGTTAAATATCTGTCAGTTCATCTCTATGTGGGATGGGACTGAGTTCAGTTGGTAGAGCACTGTTCTGCATCTCTGTGGTCCTGGGTTCTATTCCCAGCACTGCAAAAATGGAAGAAGGATGTGGCAAACCACTCACAAGGCAATCCCAAAACAATCAGCCATGGAAAACCCTATGAAGGTCGCTATGAGTGGGACATGGTTCAACAGCACCTAACAACAATAACAACAACAACATCTCTATGTGTAATTCTATCCTTCTCAACTTGTGTCCTATCTATGTGTGTCCTCTTTGTAGGGGATTCTCAGTATTTTGTGGTGGTGGTGCATGATAGTTTCATTGAAGTTCTGTAAGAAATGTGTGTTGAATTAACAATCAGAGGAAAACACTTGGCATATACTTAAAAATAGTTTCAAGTTCACTTGCAATCATATCTTAAGCTATGTGTAGACAGTGATAATTCTGAGAAAAGAAGAAAGTTATATGTATATAGAATGTGTTATAAAGCTGGTATAGCTATTAAATTTCAATGTTCAAATTCAGAAGAAAAGAGCCTTCTTAACATAAAATTTATTTTATATAATCATATTGCAATCTACAAATGTATGGTTTATGAAATCATCTAGTGAGCATGAAAAATGAGCTTTACATTATGGCCACTTGGAAGAAAATGGCCTCACTTCAGAGATATCCATAGTAGTGAAGTAGATGAAGTTTGCCTCTGCTTCCCCTTCAGAAACATACTGTCTTCCCAATCTTCTCTGACACTTGAGTGAATAGAATAATATAAGCCTCTTATGTGCACAACTCAGAATGCCTTTTGATTACAACAGAGTAATTCCATCCTAAAATGATAAAACTATGTTTACTTTGGATGAGAGGGTAGATACCCATTTGTGGAATTTCACATTAATGTGCTAGGTAAAAGGGCAACCCAAGTACAGGCTTTCATTTGGTTCTAAAACCTGATCACATGTAGATGGTCATCTTTGACATCTTTTGGTAAGACTGGTAATTTCTAGACATGCTAGAAAATCGAAGGTCCCAAGTCATGCTTGCTCTTTGACACCACCAAAGTCCTTTATCCTAAAACAGCTTAATAACACAAAGAATAATTATATTAGTGAAATATAAATTGGGCATATCTGATGAAGAAAAACATTTTAATCTGTACTTTATATTTATTTTAATGATTTATTCTAGAAGCATAAAAATGAAATCACAGTAGTTATAAATTTAACTCATTTTTATTGAAAAGCATATGATTATATGGTATCCTAACTGTCCTAGAAAATAAAGAACATATGGTTACTATAAATTTGAATAAATCTAAAGTAGTGCCTTCTAGGGGAGCATGGTCAAACAAATCAGATTTCTCATCCTTCTAACATTATATGAGTCTCTAAAATCTATGTAAATGGATACACAGTAGGGGACAACATTCAATATTTAAGTGACAGCTTTCTCAAAACATGGATGAATATATCTTTCCAGAAATTACCTAATTGCTAAAATAAATGTTCTCAGAGTTTTCCTGCTGTTTTATTAATAATCCAATCAGTAGAATATATTTGGAAATAATTTGCCACATTTATATTAGGTAATAGCATAGGTATCACCATCATGGATATGTTTTCAAAATCTTATGTTTTACACACTTAATCCATAGTAGATGACCTTCTTTTGGAATGTTTATAGTACTTGTCTTTTTAGGCCTATATTGGTTATATTTACTATAATATGACTATATATTTTAAGTGTTTCCTTTGAGGTTTTGAATAGCCACTGACCTTTCTATGTCTTTTCTTCACAGAAAGCCCTTTACAATTAAAGGAATAATCCAATTTACACTTATTACAAAGAAAAAAAACTGTTTTCCAGTTTTGGATAGTCACAGCTTAACTAGATCAATTAGTATAGAGACTAGTTTAATTTAAAAGTAGCTATGTTTAACATTTCATGATATTCTGTTCTCTATTTCTATGCCACTTACAAGCTTTGTTCATTGTAATTAATTTTTAAAATAGATTATTTCCACTAAATGCTTTACAGTACTTTTAATTGTAAGGATCAAATGAGATAAAGCATACAATAAGGCTCTCACACATCCTCCATATTATTGGCAGCTATTAAGAATACTAGATATTTTAATTTTAATATTTTTGTAAATTAAGAATCTTAACATATAAGTAACCAAGGACTTCTGAACATCCCTCATCATTCACACTGCCTTCATAAAAAGCTGAAAATATATTTTACTAGAGTTGCTTTCCCCCACGCCTGTCAGTTTGCTATACTATGGGGGCTTGTGAGTTGCTATGAGGCTGAAAGCTATGTCACTGACATCTCAGATATAAGCAGGGTCACCCATGGTGGACATGTTTCAACTGAAATTCCAGACTAAGACAGACTAGGGAGTAGGACATGGCAAACCACTCCCAAAACAACTAGACATTGAAAACCCTATGACTAGCAAAGAAACACTGTCAGACATAGTGCCCGAAAATGACCCCGCAGTTTGGAAGACACTCAAAAAACTACTGGGGAAAAGTTGTTTCCTCAAAGTCTACCATGATGACAGAAATGGAGTAGAGCCCCATGGACCTCCATTTGCTGATGTGGCATGATTCAAAATCAAGAGAAACAATAGCTGTTGTTACTGTTAGGTGCCATCAAGTCATGTCCAACTCATAGCGACCCTCACAGGGTTTTCAATGGCTATTTTGGGATTGCCTCAGAAGTGGATTGCCACATCCTTCCCCCATTTTTGCTGTGCTGGGAATTGAACCTGGGACCTCAGAGACTGTAGAGCAGCACTCTACCGACAGAAATAAATCCCAGCCTGAAACAATGGTAAACGTCCATTAATAATCAGAACATGAAATGTACTTAGTGTGAATCTAGGAAACTTAGAAATTGTTAAAGGAGAAATGGAGTGCATAAGCATTGACATTCTAGGCACCAGTGAGCTAAAATGGACTAGCATGGGCCATTCTGAATCACATAATCATATGGTCAACTCTGCAGGGAATGAGAAACTAAAGAGAAATGGGATTATATTCATCATCAAAAAGGACATATAAAGATCTATCCTAAAAGACAATGCTGTCAGTGGTAGAATAATATCCATATGCCTACAAGGAAGGCCAGTTAATAATGACTGTTATTCAAATTTATGCACCCACTACTAAGGCCACAAATGAAGAAAGGGAAGTTTTCTACCAGCTTCTGCAATCTGAAATTGATCAAATATGCAATCAGGATGTGATGAAAAAAATCACTGGTGACTGGAATGCAAAGGTTGGAAACAGAAAAGAAGGGTCAGTAGTTGGAAAATATGGCGTTCATGAGAGAGATAATGCTGGAGATGCATGACAGAATTTTGTCAGACCAATGTAATGAACTTTTCATTATAAATACTTTCTTAAACCAATATAAACAGTGACTATACACATGGACTTCAACAGATGGAATACACAGGAACAACACTGACTATATTTGTGGAAAGAGAGGATGGAAAAGCTCCATATCAAATGTCCGAACAAGACCAGGTGCTGACTGTGGATCAGACCATCAACTTCTCTTATGCAAGTTCAAACTGAAACTGAAGAAAATTAGAACAAGTGTACAAAGCCAAGGTATGACCTTGAATATATCCCACATGAGTTAAGAGACAACCTCAAGAACACGTTAGTGCATTAGACATAAATGATAAGAGACCAGATGAGTTGTGGCATGACATCAAAGATATCATTCATGAAGAAAGAAAAGGTTGTTAAAAACACAGGAAAAAAGAAAAGACCAAATTGCATGTGAAAACAGAATCTGGAATATGCCCTTGAATATCAAACAGCTAAAGTAAAAGGAAGACATGATAAAGTTAAGGAACTAAACAGAAGACTTCAAAAGGCAGCCCAAGAAGACAAAAACAAATAATGACATATTCAAAGAGCTGGAGACAGAAAATCAAAAGGGAAGAACACATTCTGTGTTTCTCAAGCTTAATGAATTGAATAAACAATTTAAGCCTCAAGTGGCAGTGGTGAAAGATACTACAGGGAAAATATTTAATGATGCAGGGAATATGAAAAGAAGACAGAAGTGATATACAGAGTCATTATACAAAAAGTATAAGTAGATGACCCACAATTTCAAGAGGTTGCATGTGAAGAGGAACCAATGGTATTGAAAGACGAAGTGGAAGCTGCCTTGAAAGAACTGGTGAAACACAGGCTCCAGGAATTGATGGACTACCAATAGAGGTGTTTCAACAACCAGATGCAGCACTGGAGGTGCTAACATGTTTATGTCAACAGATTTGGAAAACAGCTATCTGGCCAACTGGAAGAGATCCATATTTGTGACTATTCCCCAAAAAGGTGATCCAACTGAATGTGGAAACTATCAAACAATATCATTAATATCACAAACAAGCAGAATTTGCTAAAGATCATTGAAAAGTGACTGCAACAGTATGTAGATAGGGAACGGCTGGAAAGTCAAGCTGGATTCAGAAGAGGGTGGGGAACCAGGGACATGATTGCCGATGTCAGGAGGATATTAGCCAAAAGCAGAGAATATCAGAGAGATGTTTGTTTTATTGACCACACAAAGGCATTTGACTGTGTGGATCATAACAAAGTATGGATAACACTACAAAAAATGGTTATACCAGAGCACCTAATTGTACTCATGAGGAACCTGTACATGAACCAGGAGGCA
>VMDO01016320.1:0-48243 GCA_007922755.1 Pedetes capensis | reverse complement strand
GATCCAAAAATTGCAGAAAATTATCTACAGGTCCCAGAGTGAGAAGATTGAAAAACACTGTCAAAGAAACTTAGTATTGTGAAGGATACTTGAGGTAGATATTTCAAACCTCAATCTGTCTTTTGTTTTATTGTTGTCATTAGGTGCCCAACTCATAGCGACTCTTATGTACAACAGATGAAACACTATTGTCAGTGCTTCTCTGCTATTCACAAGTATTTCAATGGCTGCATGTTTTTTGGCAATGGGTTGCCATGTCCTTCTCTCAAGCCTACAGCATTTAATGTTCCCAGGAGGTCTCCCACTCAAATACTAACCAGATATGACCTTGATTAGCTTCCTAGATCTGACAGCATTGGATGCCACAGTGCCATGGCTGCTGGCCTTTTGTTTTGTGGTTTTATGTTTTTCAGATAAGCACGTGTGTGTACATTTTGTTACCATGCTTTTGCATAAACATGTATATACATATTACATATATATATATAAGCTGATATATAGATGGTTTTAAATGAATTTATAACTCACTTCTCACTCTTGGATCCATAATAAGTCTCTGATGTCAATTCATACAAAGGTGGCCTAAAGAATTTTTAAAAACTTAGTCAGATATCATGTGTAAATACAACTTATTCTGTTGGATCAAATAACCACAAGAAATCTACTGCTTAAACACTGGATGATTTTTGAAAAAAACAAATATCTTTAATTAGAATCTGGAATTGTTTTTTGTTTGTTTGTTTGCTTTACAAGAAATCAGGCTTTCTATGATGGTAATGTGTGTCTTGGACTTGTGAAAAAAGCAATCCAACCAGATTAACTACTATGTTTACACCAATGACTAACAGCCTTTCACCTTTCATTGTCTGAATATTTTCCATGTGCATATGTCTTGATCAAAATATGTGTCATGTATGCATATGGAATACATATATATGTGTGTATACAGACACACCTATATATGCACATATGTATTTTATTGGAAATTTTTAATGTACAACTTAATGTGTTTCATTGTGACATGCATTTCATTGTGACATTTCCATATATGCATTTCATTGTACATTGTACAGATAACTTCCCCCTTACACTCTTGTGCACCTCCTCCCCCCTCTCCCACCTCCTCATCAAAGGCCTCTCTTCAACTTGCTTGTCTTCTTGTGGGATTATTTTTCTATATACCCTTTACATGCACAAATGTATATATTTTTGGTTTTTTTAACTTATTTCTTGGAAGGGTACTGCATAAGTTACTGATGATAATTCATCTGGATATAGGTTGGAGGACTATAAAAGTATATTGCCAGACACCAACACATTATTTTTCCTGACTTTTATGGGTCAAACCCCTATTGTAGTTACTCTACACATGAACAGTTTATCTTTCAATACTCTGTCTGTCTATCTGTCTCTGTCTCTGTCTCTCTGTCTGTCTGTCTCTCTCTCTCTCTCTCTCTCTATATATATATATATATATACACACACATATATATACTTATATATGTGTGTATATATTTATACATATTCATATATATGCATGTATATGAATATATCACTATTTTAACCTGATACGGCATTTTGCATTATGAATGAGGCTTTGCATGTTAATAATGAATATCTTAAGCCTTTGAAAATAGTAATACTTGCAGCTTTAAGAAAAGTCATTATTACCTTAGCCCTAGTTAATAATGGTCTTTTGTTGTGGCATTTATTTCAAATTTAACTTTTGTTTATAGGTAAACATCATCCTCACACTACCTAAATTTCTTATTCGTAAGTCCTTCCACCACCTCTTTGTTTTCACCCATCATGTGTATCTTTTCTATCTATCATACCGTTCCTTAGCAAGTTCTATGGCAGAGCTCTGGAGGGTGAGAATTACTTCCAGTGCAGTTAGTTCTAATCCTTCTGATGAGGACCCCTCTGCTTCCTTTGCTAACACTTTTTGGGATTCTCACATGGGATTCTCTCCTCCCTTCACTCAGTCTATATACCCAGAAAATCTGAGTTTCCTCAACATTGGCCTATGCAAACTAAAGATGACAACACACTAAAGGGAAGAAGGTTCACTCTTTGACTTATTCCTTTGTTATCCACCTTGATCTAAAACAAATAGAAAGTTACCCAAAGATACTCTTGGGAGAATACTTAGAAACAGTATCAAGGACAGTCTTTATTGGCATGGATGCTCTTGGGAATAAATCCTCCAAATGTCAATCTCTCTCCCTCTCATCATCATTTTATGTTTGGTTGTGTGGTGCTTCTGTGTTGACAGGAGTATGAAGACATGCATATATAATTACACTTGTATGTATCTTCATTTATATTTTATAAGTGACATTTCACTGGTGGCTCCATCACATGTGACTGAAGTCTAATATTTTGGTCTGAGCTAACAAAACATGATGTGTACAGCCATATCACTGTGGCTCCAGATCCTATTAGATCTCAGAAGCTAAGCAAGGTCTGGCCTGGTTAGTACTTGGATGAGAGACTTCCTGGGAACACCAGGAGCTATAGGCTTGGGGGAAGGACCTGGATACCCATTCCCAAAAAATAATCAGCCATTGAAAACTCTATGAATAGCAGAGAACCATGACAATATTGTTTCATATGTTGTACGTAAGGTCGCTATGAGTTAGATATTGACTTGATGGCACCTAACAACAACAACAACAACAACAAGATACCATGAATACCCAAGGATACTCTTAGGAAGACTTTTCAAACCTCAACCTCTGTATCACCTTATGGTTTTATGATTTTTTTCATATGAACACATGTGTTGATAGAACTATGTCTCTCTATAAACATACATATATATTCAGTTTATAGATACATATCCTCTTACCACATCTAAATCCTGATTCTTAAGTCTATCTTTCACCTCCTTACATTCACCTATGAGGGTTCTTTCTTGCCCAGGAGACAGGAAGAATAGCTGTGATGGGAGACAAGGGTTCTGTCCAGTGTGACAGTGGGAGTGCATTTGGGGCTCAACCTCATGCTGGCAGAGCTTGGAGGGTGAGGAACACATCTAGGTTCCATTGTCTCTGATCATTTTTATGTAGGGCCCCACTGCTCTCTGTTCACAAATTCTACCTCTGCCCCAGATAGGATTGTCTCTTTCAGTCCACTGTTGTATTGTTTCATGTAGGAAACCTGAATATTTTTTATGGGACTGGCTGTTACTAAGTAAGGGTGACAAACATAGTGACTCAAAGAAACATCACACTGAGCAAGATCTAGACACAGTGTTAAAGGTGCTTTGTCTTTATAGATGTTCTCCTTAGGATAGATATTAAAAAATGTCAAACTCTTTTGTATTTCCTTCATTGTTTAACATTTATGTGTGTGTGTGTGTGTGTGTGATGTGTGTGTCTTGAGAAAAATATGTATGCATAAGTATTATTTATGTATGTATGCACAGACACAATAATATATGTACATATGTATATATATTTTAACTCACTTTTCTTTGAAAGTTTCCTCATAATATGTTGATGTTAGTTCATCTGGAGATAGGCTGAAGGATTATAAAAGTATTTGGTCAGGCACTTTTTACTTAAATTTTCTACAGTTACTCTAGGCATGAACTGGTTGATCTTTAAGTATTTTTAAAATATACATATCACTATTTTTAACTTGATGTGGCACTTCTCATTACAAATGAGGCTTTATAGGTTAATAATGAATTCCATGGCCCTAGGAAAGTAGTAACACTTCCAGATTTAAGAAAAGCTCTTTATTATTACCTCACCCCAGTGTATATTGATCTTTTGTCACGATATTTACTTCAAATTCAACTTCATTTTATAGGTGTACATGCCTCATCCTACCTAATTTCTGATTCTCAAGTCCTTGCATAATCTCCCTATTTCACTATCATGTGTGTGTTTTCTATTCATCAGATATAGTTCATTAGCAAGTTGTACACAGCGCCCTGGAGGGTGGGAATCACTTCTAGGGCAGTTAGTTCTATCCTTCTGATGAGGCTTTTCTGCTTCTTTTCACTGTGACTACTTCCTCATGCTAACATACTAATGAGAAGAAGATTCCATCTTGTGACCTGTTCCTCTGTTATTCACTTTGAACTAAAACAAATAGAAAGTTACCTGCAGATACACTTGGGAGAGTATTTAGAAACAGTATCAAGGACACTGTGTATTGCCATGTATGCTTCTGAGAACAAATCCCCCAAATCTCAATCTTGTTCCCTCACTTCACCTGACAAGGAAACAGCCTCCCTACCATATCTACATTTCTGAACCTCAAGTGCCTTTACAACCTTATCACTTTCATTCATCATGCCTGACTTTCCTGTTCATGGGATATGGTGAAGTATGTGCAGGCCTGACACAAGAGTTCCCTGCACAATGATGATAGGTTTGGGGTGCCAGACTTACAGAGTGCCAGATCTCTGAGGGGTGATGGATGCTTCTTGGTTCCATTTTCTCTGATCTCTCGTGCAGAGGGCCCCACTACTCCCTGTCTACTACTTCTTTGTCTTTTTTCTAAACAGGCTGCTCTCCTTTCCTGGTTCACTCTTCTCCAGTCTCATATAAGAGACCTGATAATATCCTAAGGGATAGGTTGCTTCCTAGAGTGACTAACAACGTAATCCAGGGAAACATCCTGTTATGATTTGTTCTTCTCTTATTCATGTTGATCTAAAAAATATAGAAAATTATCTACAGGTCCCAATGTGACAAGAGTAGAAACAGTGTTAAAGGAACTATGTATAGCCAAGGATCATCTTGATGTAGATTTTTCAAACCTCATCCTCTCTTTCATTTTATGGTTTTATATTTTTTTCATTTGAGTACATATGTGTATGTGTATGTGTTGATAGAGCTAAGTGTCTGTATAAAGACATATATATATATTCATAGGTGTATATACGTAGGCTAGTATATAGGTATGTGTTTTTATTTAAATTATAAGTTACCTTACACTTTTGGATCCATCAGAGGTCTCTGATGTTGATTCATTTGTATGTGGCCTAAAATATTAAAAAATAGTTATCATGGGCAAATACAACACACTCATTTGGGTCAAATAACCACATTACCTCTATACTTACACACAGGATAATTTTTAAAAATTTCATCTATCTATACCATTAATTAGAATCTAGTAGGTTTTTGTTTCTTAAGAAATAAGGCTTCCTATCATGGTAATGAGTATCTTAGGTTTGTGAAGGAAGTAATGCATCCAGATTATCATCTTAACCCCAATAAGTAACAGACATTTTGGAAGCACCCTCATACAACATCTGAATCCTGATTCTTAAGTCTTTCACCTTCTTACGTTCACCCGTGAAGGTTTCTTTCCTGTCCAGAAGACAGGATGAATAGCTGTGATAGAAGACAAGAACTCCATCCAGTTTCTTGGATTATTTGTTTAGCACAAAGATTGAAGATGTATAGTAAAAGGATACAGCCCTGATGCACACTTTTCTCTACTTTAAACCAGGCAGTGTTTCCTTGTTCTATTCAAACAACTGCCTCATGGTCCATGTGCAGATTCCTCATGAGTACAATTCAGTGCTCTGGTATTCCAATTCTCCAAAATGTTATCCATAATTTATTATGATCCACACAGTCAAATGCCTTTGCAAAGTCAATAAAATATCAATAGGCATCTTTCTGGTATTCTCTGCTTTGAGCTAATATCCATCTGATATCAGCAATGATGTCCCTTGTTCCATGCCCTTTTTTGAATCCAGCTTGGTTTTTCCGCAGCTACCTGACTGGATACCATTGCCATCACTTTTGAATAATCTTTAGTAAAATTTTACTTGCATGTGATATTAATGATATTGTTAAATAATTTCCACATTTGGTTGGATCTCCTTTGTTGGGACTAGGCACAAGTATGGATCTCTTCCTGTCAATTGGCCCAGCAGCTGTTTTTCAAATCTCTTGGCATAAACAAGTGAGCACCTCCAAAGCTACATCTGTCTGTTGAAACATCTCAATTAGTACTCCATCAATTCCTGAAGCTTTGTGTTTTGTCAGTTCCTTCAAGGCAGCTTCCACTTCTTCCTTTGGAATAACATTCAGAGTAAAGCAACTAATTTTTCATCCCAAGCTGTAACAGCTCTTCTTTGTTACATCCATTTCAGATTTAACTTCACCTGATAAGGAAGTAACCCTCCTATCATATCTACATTTCTGACTCTTGAGTGCCTTTATAACCTCATCACTTTCATTCATCACACTTTACTTTCCTGCTCATGAGATATGGTGCAGTTCTCCAGGCCTAACACAAGGGCTCCCTGCCCAATGATGATGGGTTTAGGGAACCAGATTCACATGGTGCCAGAGTTTTGGAGAGTGACGGACTTTTCTAGATTTCATTTTCTCTGATCTCTTCCAATGAGGTGTCCACTCCTCCCTGTTCACTACTACTTTTTCCTTGCCCCATGTAGGATGCTCTCCTTTCCTGGAGCACTCTACTCCAGTCTCATATAAGAGAGCTGATGATTTTCTAAGTGGTTGGTTGCTACCTAGAGTGACTGACAAAATGACCCAGACAAGCATCCTGTTCATGATTTATTCCTCTCTGGTCCAAGTTGATCTAAGAAATATAGAAAATTATCTGTAATATCCACAGAGAGAAGATTTAGGATCACTGTCAAAGAAACTGTGTATAGCATAGGATCATCTTGATGTGGATTTTTCAAATCTCATCCTCTCTTTCTTTTTCTGGTTCTATATTTTTTCATGTGAGCACATATGTGTATGTGCATACATGTTGATAGAACTATGTCTCTGCTTAAACATGTATATACATATTCTCACAAGCATATATGTAGGCTAGTATATGCATGTATGATATTATTTAATTTATAAGTCATCTTTCACTCTTGGATTCATCAGAGGTATCTGATGTCAATTCATTTTTCCATGGCCTAAAGTTTTAAAAAATAATTAGTCAATTATGGGCAAATACAACACACTCACTTGGGTCAAATAACCATATTACCTCTTACATACCTCTTACATACCTGTTACATACCAATAACCATATTACTACTTACATACAGGATAATTTTTGAAAATTTCATCTATGCATATACATATATGTGTGTGCACGTGTTTCTTGAAGGAAATATGTATGTGTATACACATTACACATATATGTGTATATATACACACCTAAATATTCACATTTGTATGTATACATTTTTGTTTTTTCAACTTACATTTCTTTGAAGGGTTTCACATAACTTACTGGTGTTACATCATCTTGAGATAGGCTGAGGGGTTATTAAAGTATTTTGTCAGACACAATAAATGATTTTTTGGGGTCAAAAACCTATAGTTATTCTAACATGAATTCATTGATCTTGAAATATTCCTGAAATATATGTCACTACTTGAACTCAATGTGGAATTTTTAATTATATGAGGCTTTATATGTTATTGAATATCTTAAACCTGTACAGATAGAAACATTTCCATATTTAAGAAAAACTATTATTACTTTAGTTCCACTGCAAAATGGTCTTTTTCATAGCAATTATTTCAAATTCAACCTCAGTTTATAAGTACATATCACCCTCACCCTACTTAAGTTCCTGTACCCTTCATCTTTCTATCATCTCATTACTTTCACCCATCCTGTGTGTCTTTTCTATCCATCAGATACAGTTCATTAGCAGGTTCAATAGTAGAGCTCTGAAGGGTGAGGATCTCTTTCAGGGCTGTTAGTTCTATTCTTTTCTACTAAGGGTCCTTATGCTTCCTTCTACTGCCACTTCCTCCTGGTTCCAAATGGGATTCTCTTCTCCCTTTAACAGTCTCCATACACAGGAAACCTGAGTTATCTAAGATAGCCTCAATCAAACTAAGGATGTCATCACACTAAGGGGAAGAAGATTCCCTCTTGTGACCTCTTTCTCTTTACTACCTTGAAACTAAAACAAATAGAAAATTACCTAGAGGTACACAAGAGAGAGCATTCAGAAACAGGTCATGAACACTCTGTATTGCCAAGGATACTCCTGGGAATAAATCTTCCAATCTCAATCTCCTACCCTGTCATCTTTCCTTCAAGTTTGGTTGTGTGGTGCATGTATGTTGACAGAAGTATGAAAATATGCATATATAATTAACTTGTATATATTTTCATTTATATTTTATAAGTCACATTTCACTGGTTATTCCATCATATGAGACTGAAATCTAATTTGTTGGGCACGGGCTAAGGAAATAAGAAAATACATAGACATATATGATCTGTAATCCTGAACTTACATATGGCCGTCATCATTACAATTGGTCCACAATTTATGAACTGGTTGATATTTAAACATTCACACATCTATTACTCATTTGAACCTAGTATGTACTTTTTTATGGGACTGGGATTTAGCTCAGTTGGTAGAGCACTGCGCTGCAGTCTCTGAGGTCCTGAGTTCAATTCCCAGCACCACAAAAATGGGAGAAGGGCCTGGCAATCCACTCCCAAAGCAATCCCGAAACAGTTAGCCATTGAAAACCCTATGAGGGTTGCTATGAGTTGGATACCGACTCGATAGCACCTAACACACATGTACTTTTTAAACTAAACATGAGGCCTTATATGCCCCTGATGAATATATCAGGTCTATGAAAATGGAAAAGCATCCAGAGTAAAGTTACTATTATTTTCATACTAAGCTATAATAACCCTTCTTCTTTTGTATTTATTTCGGATTTAACTTCACGTGATAAGGAAACAGCCTTCATTTCCTATCTACGTCCTGATTTTCAAGTGCCTTTTTTACCTCATCACTTTCATTCATCATACTCGACTTTCCTGCTCATGAAATATGTTGAAGTACCTGCGAGTCTGACACAGAGGCTCCCAGCAAAATGATGATGGGTTTAGGGCACCAAACTTGTATGGTGCCAGAGCTCTGGAGGGGACAGAGGCTTCAAAGTTCCATTTTCTCTGATTTCTCCCCACTCTTCCCTGTACATGATTTCTTTCTTTTTTCTCCAAATAGGATGCTCTCTCTTGTGGATCACTCTACTTGAGAGATCTGATAGTTTCCAAAGGGATTGATTGCTATTTAGAATGACAAAGTGACCAAATACTGTCCTGTTCATGACTTGTTCCTCTTTTATCCAACTTATCTAAAAAAATATAGAAAATTATCTACAGGTCCCACCATGAGAAGATTTAGAAACACTGTTAACAATACTATGTATATAGCCAAGTATGATCTGAGGTAGATTTTTCAAGCTTCATCCTCTTTCTTTTTATGGTTTTATGTGTTGATTGTGTTGAGCACATATGTGTATTAGTGTACATGCTGATAGGGCTATGTCTCTGTTCAAACATGTACATATTTAAAGGTGTATATACAAAGGCTGATATATGGGTGTTTTTAAAAATAATTTACACATCACCTTTCACTTGTGGGTCCATCATAGGTATCTGATGTCATTTCATTTATATGTGGCCTAAAGTATTAAAAAACATAGTCAGATGTCAAATGTCAATGTAACTTACTCTTTTGGGTCAAATAACTACATTTACCCTTACACACTGGATGATTTTTAAAATATTCATATATATATATATATATATATATATATATACATATATAAATATAATTTAAATCTGGTATTTCTTTTACTAGAATTCCAGCTTTCTGGTGGTAATGAGCATCTTGTTGTTGTTAGGTGCCATTGAATCATGTCGAGACTCATAGCGACCCTCATAGGGTTTTCAATGGCTTATTGTTTCAGGATTGCCTTGGGAATGGATTCCACATCCTTCTTCCATTTTTGTGGTGATGGGAATCGAACTCAGGACTTCAGAGACTGCAGAGTGGTGCTCTACCAACTGAGCTAAATCCCAGCCCCAATGAGTACCTTAGGCTTATGAAAAAAAAAATCCATCCAGATTATCTACTATTTTAACCCCAATGAGTAACAGCCTTTTTGGTGGCATTCATTTCAAATTCTACTATAATTTATACCTACACATCCTCTTACCACATCTAACTCTTGAGTCTTAAGACTATCCTTCACGTCCTAACTTTCACCCATGAAGGTTTCCTTCCTGCCCAAGAGACAGGTTGAATAAATATAATGGGAAACAGGGGCTCTGTCCAGTGGGATAGTGGGAGTGCTTCTGGGGTGCACTCTTGCATGCTGGCAGAGACTGGAGGACAAAGGACAGATTTGCCTTTAGTAGCTCTGATCTTTTTCTGCTTATGGCCCCGCTGTTCCCTATACACTATTTCTACCTCTTTGCTCAAATAGGATTGTCTCTTTCAGCCCACTGTATTAGTGTTTCATATAGGAAACCTGAAAGTTTCTTATAGGACTGGCTGTTACTAAACATGACAAACATACTGACTCAAGCATCCTGTTGAGCAAGATTTAGTGTCAAGAGGCTTTGTCTTCCCAAGTGTACTCCTGAGGGTAGATTTCTACAAATGTCAAACTGTTTCATCTTTCTTTCATTGTTTGACATTTATGTGTGTGCATGTGTGTGTGTTTAGAGAGATATGTATGTGTATATGTATGCCTATGTACTACATATGTATATTTGTATGTATGCACACTTATATATAATATGTTTATATTTTTGTGTTTTAAATTCACTTTTCATTGAAGGGTTCCACATAAGTTATGGATGTTACTTGAAATAGTCTGAGAGATTTAAAAAATATATTAAGCACAATGCATGATTTTTTCTTAATTTTTTGGGTCAAATATATATAGTTACTCTAGACATGAACTGGTTATCCTTAAGTATTTTAAAATATACATGCCACTATTTTAACTTGATTTGGCACTTTTCATTACAAATGAGGCTTTATTTATTAATAGTGAATATCTTAAACCTGTGAAAATAGTAACTCAGATTTAAGAAAAGCTCTGTTATGACTTTAGCCCCAGTGCATAGTGGTTGTTAGTCATGGCATTTATTTAAAATTCAACTTCAGTTTATGGATACATATTACCCTCCCACTATCTGAATTCCTGATTCCCACGTTTTTCCATCATCTCATTTCCAACCATCATATGTTCTTTTCTATCAGAAATAGTCCATGGCAGAGCTCTGGAGGGTGGGAATCATTATCTTAAATGAAATCCGGTATTTTTTTTAAACTAGAAATCAGGATTTCTATGGTAGTAATGAGTACCTTAGATCTGTGAGTAAGTAATGCATTAAGATTACTATCTTAACCCCAATGAGTAACAGCCTTTTTGGCAGTATTCATTTTAATTCAATTATAGTTTATAGGCACACATCCTCTTACCACATCTAAATGCTTATTCTTAAGTCTTTGACCTCCTTACTTTCACCTATGAGGGTTTCTTTTCTGCCCAGGAGACAGGAAAAATAGCTGTTACAGGAGACAGGGGCTCTATCCAGTGCAATGGTGGGAGTGCATTTGGGGTCTAGCCTTTCATGCTGGCAGGTTTTGGAGGGTGAGGCGTTCATTCAGGATTCATAGTTCTGATCATTTCTGCTTAAAGCCCCACTGCTCCCTTTCACATTTCCACTTCTTTGCTGCAAATAGGATTGTCTCCTTCAGCCCACTGCATTAGTGTGTCATATAGGAAAACTGGAAATTTCCTATGGGATTGGCTGTTATTAAATAAGGGTGACAAACATGCTAAATCAAAGAAGCATCCTGTTGAGCCAGAATTAAATATGGTGTCAAGAGTCTTTGTCTTTCCAAGGGTACTCCTGAGGTTAGATTTTTACAAATGTCAAACTCTTTTGGTTTCTTTCATTGTTTGATGTGTGTGTGTGTGTGTGTGTGTGTGTGTGTGTGTGTCTTGCGAGAAATATGCATATGTATGTGTATATGTACCACATATGTATGTGCATACATATATACACACCCCTATATATACAAGTAGGCCTGCAGTTTAGCTCTGTTGGTAGAGTGCCATGCTGCAGTTTCTGAAGACATGGGTTTGATCTATAGCACCACAAAAACAGAAGGACGTGGCAATCCACTCACAAATCAGCCACTGAAAACTCTGTGAGGGTCACTATGAGTTGGACTGGACTCACTGGTGCCTTAATAACAATAACATATATGCAAATATGTATATATCTTTTTTTTTAACTTACTTTTCATTGAAGGTTTCCTCATAATACATTGATGTTACTTCATCTGTAGATATGCTGAGGGATTTTAAAAGTATACTGTCAGACACAACAAATTATTTTTACTGACAAAAAGTCAAATACTTAAAGTTACTCTAGACATGAACTGGTTGCTGTTTATTATTGTGAGGTTCTGTTGTCAGGTCCAACTAACAGGGACTCTCATAGGGTTTTCAATGGCTGATTGTTTTGAGATTGCTTTAGGAGTGGATTGCCATGTTTTTCTTGCATTTTTGCAGTGCTGGAGATTGAACCCAGGTCCTCAGAGAATGGCTGGCACTATGCCAGTGGTTCTTTGCTGTTCATAGAGTTTACAACAGCTGATTGTTTTGGGATTGTTTCAGAGTGGGCTGCGGGTCCTTCTCCAGTTTTTTGAGGTGTTGGGGATTCAATCCAGGGCCTCAGAGGATGCAGAGCAGCACTCTATCAACTGAGCTAAACCCCAGCAATCAATTGATCTTTAGATATTCTCAAAATATCTATAACATTATTAGAACTTGATGTGGCATTTTTCATTAGGCATGAGGATTTATATGTTAATAATTTATATCTTAGGCCTGCAAGAATAGTAACACTTTCAGATTTAAGAAAAGCTCTTATTACCTTAACCCCAGTACTTAATGGTCTTTTGTCATGGCATTTATTTAAATTTCAACTTCAGTTTATAGGAGCACATCACCCTCTCCCTACCTACATTCCCGATTCTCAAGTCTTTCAATCACCTACTTATCTTCACTCATCATGTATTTCTTTTCTATCCTTCAGATAGGGTTTATTAGTTGAAGAATTGAGTCAAGAGCACTATCTCCAATGATGGTTAATTTCAGTTTGAGTCATCAGTCTCACATGGTAGTGGAGCACTTGAGGGTAGGGGATTCTACTATGGTCTATTTGTTTCTTTTTTTCTGCTTGGATCCCCATCACTCCATGTTTGATCTTTACCTCTTCCTTTTTCCAATTAGGATTTCCCCTCACCTTTTTCTTGTTATAATTTGAATACTATAACCCAAAATTCAGTTTTTGATGTCCTAATTTATCATTCAGAATGTGACTTAAAGTCTAGAGTCTTGGCTTGCCCCTGAATCCCAGTGACTCAGGCAGGTGGCTGAAGCAGATGGATTATAAATTTAAGGCCAGAGGCAGCCTTAGCTATTTAGCAATACTCTGTCTGAAATCAATCAAACAAACAAATAAAAACCAGAATGTGACTTTGTTTGGAACCAGGTTCATTGCGGATATAAGCAGTCAGGATGAGGTCATATTGGTACAGATTTAGTCCCTAATCCAATATGAATGGTATCCATATGGAGCCAAAATATTTGGAATTAGACACACACACAGGAAGAATTCTGGGTATAAATTAAGGCAGAGAATGAGGGGAATGAGTTCACTTGCCAAGAAATTCCAAAGATTGCCCACAACCAGCAAAAGGTAGGACAGAGGAATGGAATAGATTCCTTTTTACAGCCTCAGAAAGTGCCAATCTTAGCCATGCACAGAGGCACATTTTTATAATCCCAGCAACTTGGGAGGTAAAGGCATATGGATTGCAGTTTTGAGGCCAGAGGCAGCCTGTGTAATTTAGCAAGACCCTGTGTCTGAATAAAAAATAAAAAGGGGACTGAGGGTGCAGCACAGCGATAGAGCACTTGAAAAGTAGTGCAAGGCCCTGGGTTCAACCCCTAAGTACCGCAAAAAAATAAAAAAATAAAAAAGCAAACCTTGCAGGCACTTTGATATCAGGCTTCTATCCCCTAAGACTGTGAGATAATTGCTATTATTTAAGCCATTTAGCTTACGGAACTTTGCTGCTGCAGCCATAGCAAATCAATACAGTCTATGCTAGGCAAATCTCATTCACAGTCAATCTGATAGTTTTCTAGGAGTTTTGGCTACTAGTCACAAAAATAAGAAGTCTGTTTCCTCTGGATTTTTTCTCATTTATTCACCTAGATCCAAAAAAAGAGGAATAGTATTTACAGAAGCTGACACTGCCAATACTTTAGGAATAGTTTCTAAGAAACTGTTAATATCTGTGTATCTTCACACACACAGACACACACACACACACACACATATTTATGTATACATATACATACACCTTTCATTGGTGACTTCAACATGTATCCCTGGTGTCTCTTTATTTAGGTCGGAGCTAAAGGATTAAATTGTACATAATCAAATGTCATGTGAATTCGTAGATTTTCTTTTACATTCAAATTAGCTACAATTTACCTACAACTTATAAATGCACATATAATTTAGTTATTTGAAAACAAAACCTTATGTGGTGGAAATAAAATTCTTAGGCCTGTAATAGAAACCTAATGCATCAAGATTTACGAACATTTATTTACTACTAAACCTAACCCAATGTGTAATAGCCTTTTGCGGTGGAATTTATTTTAAATTCAACTTCAGTTCATAGGAACTCATCCCTCTTATCTCATCTAGTTTTCTGCTTCCAAAGCCCCT
The DNA here is from genome assembly GCA_007922755.1 of Pedetes capensis. Taxonomy (NCBI): domain Eukaryota; kingdom Metazoa; phylum Chordata; class Mammalia; order Rodentia; family Pedetidae; genus Pedetes; species Pedetes capensis. The sequence continues at coordinate 33,633 of VMDO01016320.1, read as the reverse complement.
GCATCCCCTCCTTACTTTCACCCATAATGGTTGTCTTTCCTGCCTCAGTAACAGCAGACTAGAAGCAGGTGTTGCATATAATGCAATGGTGGGTTTGAGTGTAGGGGACCAGCCTAACTTACATGGCAGCAGAGTTTGGGAGCATAAAGGAATGATCTAGGGTTTAGCTCTTTTCTTTCTGCTGAGCCTTCTCTGCTGCCCAGTGCTACTACCTTTTTGTTTCAGAATAGGATTCTCACCTCCCTTGGCTCATTGTGAGGGGCACACACAGGTACTGTGATAATTTAACTTAGGATTTTGGTTGCCAGTCCCTAAAGTTCACAAGCAGACCATGAGCAAGTGTCCAAAGTTTTATATCTAGTTCCAAAACAGAAAAAGATTACATACAGAACCTGACTGTCACCCATGAGATCAAGAGCCCCCAAACAACCAGGATACATATGATACTATCTATTTGTATTTATAGCTTCTCCCCATTGTTCATGTTACCACCTGGGCTCTGCCTCCTGTTAGATCATCATCCCCTACTCCTTTGTTTGTGGAAAAATCATCTTCCATAAAACCAGTCCCTGATGTCACAAAGCTGGGGATTGCTGATATACACTGCATATTGTCATGACCAGTCCAAAATGGTTTCCCACTCAGATGGGAAAAAAATCAAATCAACTTACCGATTCTTTTCATTTTCAGTAGAGAACACTGAAATGGCTGTTAAGGCATTTTTATCTCTGTGAACAAACAAAAAACATATACAAAGAATAAAGTCAGGCAATGTAGAAACCATTATTTTCCCTACAGGAATTTAAGGCACAAAAAGTTACATACAACAAATCCTGAGGACACATGACAGGAGCTGAAGCAACATCTTGAATTACCACAGTGGGAATGGTGAGCCATCCTCTGGAGCTTGCCTCAGTGTCTGTGTGTATGTGTGTGTACGTGTGCATGCATATGCTCACATGCACACACACACTTTTTACTGGAAATATGGGGTGTGATCAAAAGATACAGTGAATGTTTAAATTAAAAAATTATTATAGTAGCTGGGAGCAGTGGTGCATGTCTGTAATCCCAGCTACAGGGGACGTGAAGGCAGGAAAATTGCAATTTTGAGGCCAGAGGCAGCCTGTGTAACTTAGCAAGACTCTATCTCAAGATAAAAAAAAAATTAAAAAGAGGCTGAGGTTGAAGCCCAGTGGTAGAGTGCTTGCAAAGTATGCACAAGGCCTTGGGTTCAACCCCCTAGTATTGCACACACACACAAAAAAAATTATTACAGTAAAAGACACATTGCCATTAATCACGCTTAAGATACTCCCCCTGGCTTCAAACACACATATCCCACCATTCTTGCCACTTTCTGCAGCAGTTCTGGAAGTCCTCTTTTGTGTCTTTAGTTATGCTATTGTGGTTGCCTCTATGTCCTGAATTGATTCAGACATTTACCTTTCATGGTCATTTTGACTTTGAAGAAGAGTCAGAAGGCACACAGTGCCAGATCCAGTAATTAAAATAGATGAGGACACATACATGATGTTTTCACTGACAGAAATTGCTATGCCAGAAGCAATGTGTAACACAAAGCATTGTTATGACAGAGAATGGAAGTAAAGATATTCATGAAAGAGGACCTCTAAAACAGCTTCAAAACTGTCAAGAATGATGGGATAAGTGTGTTTGAAACTAAGGCGGAGATCTTTTAGGGGGATTATTGGCAATGTGTCTTTTACTATAACAAAAATTTTTTAATTTAAACATTCACATTTTTTTCAGTACTGGGAGGTTTGAACTTGAACTCAGGGCCTCACACATGATTTGTATGCACTCTACCACTGAGATCCACCCCCAAAACCTTTTCTATTTTAACTTTGAGACAGGGTCTCCATAAATTGTGCAAGCTGCTTCTGGCTTCAAACTCAAGATCCTCCTGACTCAGCCTCCTAAATCACTGGGATTACAGGTGTGTGCTACCACACTTGGCTTACCATATGTTTTGATCGTACCTTATAGAAGACAAGAGGAGAATGATGTTTAAACATCCTTTCTTACTCCCTGTTTTATACTATTCTGGTCAGGGTTGAATCAATTTAGGAAATAAGAGAGACATGAAAGAATACAGATGGGAAGATGCATCCAGATAATGTTGATGAAAAGATACAAAGTAAGGAAAGAAAATGCTAGAACAATGAATTTCAATGGCAAGGGATAGTCATTAGTCACCATTTGGTTAGTCAGAAACAAGTAGGTATGTCAGAGTCTGCCCAAATTATGTTTACGAGATTTTCTGAACTGAAACTAGAGCAGATGACCAGGATGATTATCTTCTATATTTTTAAAAAATAGACTTTATACTTTAGATCAAATTAAAGTTTATAGGAAAACTAAATATAAAGTACAGACAATTCCCATATAACCCTTCTTCCCTACACAGTTTTTCCTATTATGTTAATAATCTTGCATTCCTGTGGTATTTGTTGCAACTGATAAATCAATATTGATACATTTTTATTAACTAATATCCTTAACTGATGTTGGGGTTTACTTTTTGTGGTTTGTAGTTATATAGGTTTTGTCAAATGTATAATGTCATATGTCCAAAATTACAGTATTGTATGGAATAATCCCACTGCCCTAAAAATCTCATCCTCTACTTATTCATCCCTCCACCACTTACCAACCCCTGGCAAGCACTGTTCTTTTGTCTCTACATACAGTTTTACCTTTTCCAGAATATCATAGTTAGAATCATATAATGTATAGTTATTTCAGATTGGCTTCTTTTATTATTTTAATTGTATATATTTATGGGGTAAAGTGTTATAATTCACATTGTGAATTGATCAAATCAGGGTAGAGTTTCTATCTCCTCAAACTTAAAAAATTGATTAGCACATATTAATTAAGTGTACACACTTAAGAGATACAGTATGATATTTCAATATATGTATACAATGTATACTTACCAAATCAAGGTAATTAACTTTTTCATCTCCTTATCATTACTTTGTGTTTGGAGCCTTTGAGCCCTTCATAAAATATATAATATGTTATTGTGATCTATATATTGTCTTCTTTCACTTAACTACATGCATTTAAGGTATCTTAATGTCTTTTCATGGCTTGTTTGGTTTTCTTTCTCTCTCTCTTCCTTCTTTCCTTCCTTCTTGCCTTCCTACCTTCCTTCCTTCCTTTTTATGCTGGTGATTGAATCCAGCGCCTCAGGCATGCTAAACATGCACTCTATACTGAGCTATACCCCTAGCCTTCATTTTTCTTTTTTTGGTAAATAATAATCCACTGTATAGATGCACCATAATTTATTTATCCAATCCATTGAAGTACATTTTGGTTGCTTCTATTTTTTAGCAATTATGAATAAAGCTGCTACAAACATCTGTGTGAAGGTTTTTGTGTAGGACACAATGTTTTTTAACTCAACTGGATAAATACTTAAAAGTGAAATTTCTTGAATGTATGCTAAGACTAAGTTTGGATTTGTAAGAAACTCCCAAACTGCCTTCTAAAGTGGCTGTGCCATTTTGTATTCCCACCAACAATGAATGAGAGTTTCTATTGCTCCACATCTTCTGCCAACACTTGGTATTATCAATGTTTTGGAATTTTAGGCATTCTAATAGGCATGAGCCTGCAGCCATACCACTGTGGTGTCCAATCCCATCAGATTTCAAAAGCTAAGCAGGGTTAGACCTGGTTAGTACTTGGATGAGAAACTGCCTGGGAACACAAGGTGCTGTAGACTTGGGAGAAGGGCCCAGCAACCCACTCCCAAAAAAAACAATCAGTCATTGAAAACCCTATGAATAGCAGAGAAGCACTGACAATAGTGTTTTGTCTGTTGTACATAGGGTTGCTATGAGTCGGACACTGACTAGATGGCACCTAACAACAACAACAATACACATGAAGTGGTATTTCATTTTTTTAATTTGTAATTCTCAAGTGACATATTCAGTATATTTCTATATGCTTATTTGTATCAGCATATCTTCTGGGTGAGATGTCTGTGCAGAAATTTTGCCTATCTTTTCATTAGGTTGTCAATTTTTTATTATTGAGTTTTAAGAGATTTTTGTACAATTTGGATACTGGTCCTTTATTGGATATGTCTTTTGAAAACCAGTGTGTGTCTTGTGTGCTCATTTTCTTGAAAGTGTCTCACAGAGAATAAGTTTTAAATTTTAATGAAATCCAACTTCTACTTTATTTCATGGATTATGCCTATGGTATTATAGTTAAAAGTCATTGCCAAACTAAGGTTATCTAGGTTTTCTCCAATGTTATTTTCTAGAAGTTTTATAGTTTTATGTTTTGAATTTAGTTCCATGGAACATTTGAGCCCATTGTTGTAGTCACTGTGTTTCCTCTCATTTTGAGTCATGCCACATCAGCAAATGGAGGTCCCAGGGGCTCTAATCCATTCCCATTATTAAGGTTGACTCACTTTGAGGAGGCAATTCTTTCCCAGTCGTTTCTTGAATGCCCTTCAATCTGGGGAGTTCATTTTCCGGCACTATATTTGACAGTGCTTCTCAGTCAATCATAGGGTTTTCAATGTCTAATTGTTTTGGGAATGGGCTGCTGGGTTCTTCCCCCTAGTCTGTTCTAGTGTGGAAGCTCAGCTAAAACCTGTCCACCATGGGTGGCTCTGCTGGTTTCTGAAATACCAGTAGCATAGCTTTCAGTATCACAGCAACACAAAAGCCCCATAGCATGACAAGCTGATGGACACATCAGGGATATAAACTACAAAATCAGTTTATTCATGTCCAAAAAATATCTTAGATGAAAAGATAGAATCAGTGAAAATGTCAATATTTCATTGAATCTTTAAGTCAAAAGAACTGACATCTTAACAATATGGAGTCTTCCTAGCCATGAACATGAAATATTTCTCCATTTCAATCTTTTATTTCTTTTATCAGTTTTGTAGTTTTCCTCATATAGATCTTGTATGTATTTTATTTGATTTAGATCTATTTCTTTCTTTCCTTCCTCTTCTTTTTTCTATTTCTCTTTCTTTCTGTCTTTCTTTCCTTCCTTCTTTCTTGGTGTTCTGCTTTTAATTTCAGTTTCCACTTATTATTTTCTGGTATATGAGAAAGCAATTGACTGTTTTATATTAACATTCTGCCTGGAAGCCTCTTTATAGTTGTTTATTCCTAAAATTTTTTCTTTTTTACTTTGGGATTTTCTATATAATCATGTCATTCATTCATGAACAGAGTTTTCTTTCTTTTGTTCCAACTTGCATACTTTTATTTTGTTCTTATTACATTAGCTAGCACTTCTAGCCCAATGTTGAAAAGGAGTGGTAGAAAGGACATCTTTGCTTTGTTCCTGACACTAACAAGAAATTTTCTAGTTTCTCACTATTAGGTATAATATTAATTGTGGGGGGTTTGTATTTTTTTGTTGTTGTTGTTAAATTGAGAAAATTCCTCTCTATTTTTAGTTTCTGGAGAGTTTTTATCATTAGTGGGTATTTGAGTTTGTCAAATGCTTTTTCTTCATCTACTGATATAAATTTTCTTCTCTAGTGTGTTGACATGATAGGTTATATCAACTAATTTTCAGGTTTCAAAATAGTCTCATCTACTTAGAATCAATCTCACTTGGTCATGGTGTGTGATGGTTAGTCTTAACTGCCAACTTGATTGGATTAAAAAACATCTGGGGAATAGTGAAGCACACCTTTGAGTGTGTCTGTGATGATGGTTCCAGAGATAATTAGATCATGAGGGTTTTGGCCTAATCAATGGATTAATCTCTTGACAAATTTATAATATGATGGCATTATTGGGATGTGATGAAAAGTAGAAGGTAGGGTCTTTGGAGGGAGACGTTTATTAGAGGGATGTCCTGTAAGGTATATCTTGCCTTGATATCTTCCTTGATATCTCTTTCTCTGCTTCCTGCTCTTCCATGAAATGAGTTGCTCTGCTCCACCACAATATCCCTGCTGTGACAGACAAAACTCTTTGAAATTTTGAGCAAAATTCATCCTCTTTTAAGTTGTTTCTGTCAGGCATCCTGTCATAGCAATGAAGAAGTAACTAATATATGATGTATAATTAACACATTGTTGAATTTGATTTCATAGCATTTTGAGAAATTATTCCTTTATATTCATAGAAATACTGGTCTGTGTTTTTCATATCTTGAAATGTCTTTGTCCAGTTTTGATATTCGGGTAATACTGGCCTCATAGAATGAATTAGGATTCATTCTCTGTGCTTGTATATACTGGAACAAATTTTTCATAATTAATATTGTTTCTTCCTTAAATGTTTGATAGAATTTACCAGTAAAACCATCTAGGTCTAATATTTTCTTAGTAAGGATATAAGTTACTGATTCAACTTCTTTAATAGATATAGATCTATTTGGGTTATCAATTACTATTTGTGGAAGTTTTGATTGTTTTTACCTTTCAAAAATTGGTCAGCTGAGTGTGGTACATACCTGTATTGCACTTGGGTGGCTGAGGCATGAAGATCATGAGTTTGAGGCTACCGTGGATTACACAGTGAATTTGAGGGCAGCCTGGACAACATAGTAGACACTATTTCAAAGAAAGAAAAGAAAGAAAGAAAAAAGATAATTATTCAATTCATATAAGTTTTCAAATTTATGAGAATAGAGCTGTTCATAATATTTTCCTATAGTCATTTTAATATCCTTGGCTCCTGTGTTGTTTCTAATATTAGTAATTTGTTACTTCTCTCTTTTGTTCCTTAGAGGCTTATCAATTTTATTGATAGTTTCAAAGAATTTGGTTTTGTCAATATTTCTCTATTAGTTTTCTTATTTACAATTTTATTGATTTCTACTCTAATTTTTATCATTTCTTTTATTCTGCTTTTTAAAAAGTTTATATTGCTATTCACTATTTAGTTTCCTGAGGTGGAAGCTAAGTAATTGATTTTATATCTTTTTCTTATAATATATACATTTAATGCTATAAACTTCCCTCTAATCTGTGGTTTTATGGCATCTGTGTTAGTTATTTTTTCCATTGCTGTGACAAGTACTTGATAAAAACAACTTAAAGGAGGATGGATTTATTTTTGCTCACAGTTTCAGAAGTTTCAGTCCATAGTCAGATGAATCCATTGCTTTGGGCCTGATGTCAGGCAGAATATCATGGGAGAAACAGTGTGTGGCAAAGGCTATTCATCTCACATCAACCACAAAGAAGAGGCATGGGACAACATACATCTTTCCATGATATGTTCCCATTGACCTAGTTCCTCAAACTAAGCCCTGCTTCCTACCAACTTTTCACCATATTGCAATAATGTCATCATATTATGAATCAATCAAAAGATTAATACATTGATTAGGTGAAAGCCCTCAGGATCCAATCACTTTGTAAAAGCCCATCAACTGGCAACCAAGACTCCAAGACATGAGCCTGTGCAGAACATACCATATTCAAATCATAATATTCTTCCTCTGGTCCTCAAAGGCTCATGTCCATTTCATAATGAAAAATACATTTAGTCCATCTCCAAGAGTTCCATAGTCTTAATTCCAGCATTGTTCAAAAGCCCAACTCTAAAGTCTCTTCTGAAATTTAAGACAACCTCTTAAGCCAAAAGCTACAAGGGAGAAACACCAACTCACTTACAAAGGCAAATCCATCAGAATAACAGCCGGCTTCTCAACAACAACCCTAAAGGCAAGGAAAGCTTGGTCAGACATTCAAGCCCTGAAAAAGAATAACTGCCAACCAAGATTATACTACCAAGTGAATCTATCTTTTAAAATAGATGGTGAGTTCAAGACATTCGTTAATATTAACTTGTTAAATGATTTGTGGCCACCAAGACAGAACTTCAGAGGATCCTCAATGAAACACCACATATGGGAGTGATAATACAATCCCAAATACAAGATTAAAGGAATTAATAATAAACATGAGGACAAATTAAGAAAACAGTAGGCTAAATATGAATAAATTAATAGAAGCAAACACCAAACTGATGCAGAACAATATGTTGCTCTCAACAATTACTCTCAATATAAATGGACTTAACTTACCACTTAAGAGACATAGGCTGGCCAACTGGATTAGATAACATAAACCCTTGATATGTGGCATTCACAAGACTCACCTCATCCACAAAGACCACAAAAGGCAGAAAATTAAAGGCTGGAAAACAATATACTAAGCAAGTGGAAACTAAAATAGCATGAGTAGCAATATTAATTTCTGACAACCTAGACTTCAACCCAAAACTAGTTAGAATGGACAAAGGACATTACATTTTAGTAAAAGGAACACTCAGCCAGGAACCAGTAATGATACTCAATATTTACTTATCAAATACAAGTGCACCTAGCTTCACAAAACAAATCTTTTTAAGATAAATGTACATATCGGGCCAGACACAGTAATTATGGGAGATTTCAATACCCTACTTTCACCAAGAGACAAGTCATCAAAACAAAAAAATCAAGAGAGAAGTGATGGACTTAGGTGGCACCACTGACCAACTGGACCTTACAGAGTCTATGGAATATCCCATCCATCAGATGTGGAAGACATATTCTTCTCAGCACCATATGGAAATTTTTCCTAAAATAGACCATGTTTTAGTCCACAAAAATGACCTCAACAACTACAAAAATGTAGAAACCATCCCCTGTAACTTATCAGATCACAATGGAATAAAACTAGAACTCAAAAACAAGAAAAATTTAAGAAATGTTACAAATTCGTGGAGATTAAATAATACACTGCTGAATGGTCAATGGGTTATCAAAGAAATCAGGGCAGAAATCAAAAAATTCCTGCAGTCAAATGAGAATAAGAACACATTTTACCAAAATTTATGGGATAGAGCAAGGCAGATCTAAGAGGAAAGTTCATAGCTGTGAGCACCTTCATCAATAAGTTAGGGAAGTTCCAATTAAATAACTTAATAACACATCTCAAGGCATTAGAAGGCTAAAAACAAGTCAATCCCAAAAGGAACACTCAGATAGAAATTATAAAGATCAAGGCAGAAATATCTTAAACAGAATCACAAAAGACCATCCAAAGAATTAATAATTCTAAGAGCTGGTTCTTTGACCAGATTAATAGAATACATGCTCCCCTAGCCAGTCTCACCAAAAGAAAGAAAGAAAAGGCCAAAAATTGAAAAAATTAGAGATGAGAAGGGAATTGTAACCACCAATACCAATGAAATCCAGAAGATCATCAGGGAATACTTTGAGACATTGTACTCCCCCCCAAAAAAAAAAAATAATACAAAAGAAATGGATAAATTCATTAACACATATCAACTACCAAAATTAATCCTGGAGGACATAAGTAATTTTAATAGACCCATTACATTCACCAAAATAGAGAAGGTAATAAAAAGTCTCCCAACAAAGAAAAGCCCAGGTCCCAATGGGTTCATAGCAAAATTCTATCAAACCTTCAAACTATTTCAAAAAGCAGAAAAGGAAGGGGCACTCCTAAACTCACTCTATGAAGCCACCATCACTCTGATATCAAAACCAGGCAAGGACACTTCAAAGAAAGAGAACTATAGACCAATTTCCCTGATGAACAGTAATACGAAAAATATCAGAGCCAGGCGTGGTGGCACATGCCTGTAATCCCAGCGGCTTGGGAGGCAGAGGCAGGAGGATCGCAAGTTCGAGACTAGAGGCAGTTTGCATAACTTAGTGAGACCCTGTCTCAAAAAGTTAAAAAAATGGGAGGGGGGTGCAGCTCAGTGGTCCAAAACTTGCAGAGCATGCAAGGGTGAGGCCCTGGGTTCAACCCCCAGCACCACAAACAAACAAACAAAAACCTCAACAAAATCCTGACAAATAGAATGCAGAAAAACATAAAAAAGATTATACACTTGATCAAGTGGGCGTCATTCCACAGATACCACAGACACAAGGCTGGTTGAACATATGAAAATCAATCAATGTATCAAGAGACTTGCAGACAGAAATTACATGATCATCTCAATTGATGCTGAGAAGACCTTTGACAAAGTGTGACATCCTTTCATGATAAAGGCTCTGGAGAAGATGGGTATAATAGGGAAATACTTCAACATCATAAAGTCTATATATGACAAACCTACAGCCAATATCATACTAAATAGGGAAAAACTGAAACCATTTCCTCTAAGATCAGGAACAAGACAATTATGTCCACTCTCTCCTTTATTATTCAATATTGTGATTGAAGTCCTAGCCAGACAATCAGAAAACAGAAAGCAATCAAAGGGATACAGATAGGCAAAGAACAGGTAAAATTATCCTTATTTATAGATGACATGATCCTTTACCTAAAGGACCCCAAAAATCCTAGAAAACTCTTAGAGCTAATTAACCCCTTCAGCAATTAGCAGGATACAAAATTAACACTCAAAAATCAGTAGCCTTCCTTTATACCAACTGTGAGAAGGAAGAGAAGGAAATTAAGGCAACAATCCCTTTTACAATAGCTCATCAAAAATTAAATATTTAGGAATCAATCTAAACAAAGACACTGAAGATCTTTACAAGGAAAACTTCAAAACATAGAATAAAGAAACCACAGAGGATACTAGATGAATTGGGAGAACCAATATTGTAAAAATGTCTATACTACAAAGCCAATTTACAGATTTAGTGCAATTTCCATTAAAATTCCAAAGACAGACTTTTCAGAAAGAGAAAATATAAAGCAGGGGTGGTGGCACATGCCTGTAATTCCAGCGGCTTGGGAGGCGGAGGCAGGAGGATCGCAAGTTCGAGACCAGAGGCAATCTCCATAACTTAGTGAGACCCTGTCTCAAAAAGTTAAAAAAATGGGCTGAGGGTGCATCTCAGTGATCCAGCACTTGCAGAGCACACGAGATCCTGGCTTCAACCCCTAGTAATGCAAAAAAAAAAAAAAAAAAAAAAAAAAAAAAAAAAAAAAAAAAAAAAAAAAAAAAAAAAAAAAAAAAAAAAAAAAAAAAAAAAAAAAAAAAAAAAAAGAAAAGAAAGAAAGAAAGAAAGGAAGAAAGAGAAAAGATAATCCAAAAAGTCACATAGAAACACAAAAGACCATGCATAGCCAAAACAATCTTAAGCTGCAAAATCAGCGCAGACAAGATACAATACCTGACTTTGAACTATATTATAGGGTTATAGCAGCAAAAACAGCTTGGTATTGTCACGCAAATAGACTTGAACACCAAAGAAAAAGAATTGAAGATCCAGAGATACATCCATGTAATTACAAACACCTGATTTTTGACAAAGGGGCTAAGAATGCTCAATGGAGAAAAGATAGCCTCTTCAACAAATGATGTTGGGAAAATTGGATAGTCATCTGCAGAAAAATGAAAACAGATCCATATCTTTCAGTTTGCACCAAAATCAACTCAAAATGGATGAGTCTGAACAAAAAACTAGAACCCTTGAAACTATTAGAAGAAAAAATAGGAAACATGCTCAAACACACAGAGATAGGAAAATATTTCCTTAACAAGTCTCCAATTGCCCAGGAAATGGCACCAAGAATTGACATGTGGGATGACATGAAACTAAAGAGTTTCTGTACAGCAAAGGAAACAATGAATGAGTTAAGGAGGAGCCCCTGAATGGAAGAAAATCTTCACTTCCTACACATCTGACAGAGGACTACTTTCTAGAATTAATAAAGAACTGAAGAAAGTAAATCCAAAGACAACAAATAACCCAATACACAAGTGGGCAATGGAAATGAACAGACAGTTCTCAAATGAAGAAGCTGTAGGGCTAAGAAGCACATGTGAAAATGCTCAATATCCCTAGCCATTAGGGAAATACAAATCAAAACAACTCTGAGATTCCATCTTACCCCAGTAAGAATGGCCAAAATCAACAAAACAAATAGTAACAAATGTTGGCAAGATTGTGGGAAAAAAGGAACCTTCTTACACTGTTGGTAGGACTGTAAATTGGTTCAACCCCTTTGGAAATTAATATGTAGATACCTCAAAACACTAAAAATAGAACTGCCATACAGTTGCTATACCACTCCTGGGAATATATACAAAGAGAGATGAGTCATCATACCACACAGACACTGCATCTCCATATTCAATACAGCACTTTTCACAAGGATATGAAACCACCCAAGGTGCCCATCAACATAAGAATGGGTTAAAAAGTTTATGGTACATATATACAATGGAATACTACTCATCAATAAAAGAAATGAAATAATGTCATTTGCAGCAAAATGGATGAAACTGGAGAATATTATCTTAAGTTAACAAACACAGGCTTAAAAAGAAATACCCTATGTTATTATTCATATGTGAGAGCTGAATCTTACTTACAGGCAGAAAATAACTGTACATAGCAGATACATAAAAATGAACAATTTAACCTAGCTAAGAAGAGAAAGCCTGCAGCCTAGCCCTGTGGCATCCGATCCTGTCAGATCTCGGAAGCTAAGCAGGGTCAGGCCTGGTTAGTACTTGGATGGGAGACCACCTGAGAACACCAGGTACAGTAGGCTTGGGAGATGGACCAGGAAACCCACTCCCAAAAATCAGTCTGCCATTGAAAACCCTATGAATGGCAGAGAAGCACTGACAATAATGTCTCCTCTTTGGTATGCAGGGTTGCTATGAGTCGGATACCCACTTGATGGCACCTAACAACAACAACAAGGGGAAATATAAGAAGAGTAGAAAGAAGGAGGGGGAGGCCTAGCAAAGGGAAGCAAAGATTGTAGAATATGTGAAGGGAGGATATATACAATGTGAAGGGTTAAAGGGGGAGAGGATAATCTCGATGTAAATGTTGTAACTTCTTGAGTACAGGGTAATATAGGGGAATATAACCCATTACTGCATAAGAGTTCCACTACGTATTAATTGAAAGTTTTCATAAACTTTGTAAGTTGTTGACAGGGTAACCAAAAGTGATGTAATAGTTGCACAATGGAAAAAGCAAATATTGTATTACACTGTACCCCACCAACATTTGTCAATAAAGGGAAAAGTGAAAAAAAATAATTGATCAAAAAATGCAGCAAGGAAATGGATACAAAATAAACACAAAAATCAGTAGCTTTATATACACCAGTAATGAACTTGCTATGAAAGGAAATCAGGAAAACAATCTCATTAATAGCCTCAAACAATAAAACAAAAATCCTAATAATAAACCTACCAAATGAGGTAAAAGACATCTACAATGAAAATTATAAAATACTGAGGAAAAAAGAAATTAAGGAAGACAATGTTGTTGTTAGGTGCTATTGAGTCAGTTCCAACTCATATAGACCATATGTGCAACAGAATGAATCACTACCCAATACTGTGCCATGCCTTGCACTCTGTTAGTGCTTCTCTGCTATTCATAGGGTTTTTGATGGCTGATTATTTTGAAAGTGTTGCTGCTAGGTCCTTCTCCCGAGCCTATAGCACCCAGTATTCCCAGGTGGTCTCTCATCCAAGGACTAACCAGGCTCTATCCCGCTTAGTTTCTAAGGTCAGACAGGATAGGATGCCAGGGTATTATGGTTGCAGACACAAGAAAGACAATAGAATATGGAAAGACTTCCCATGTTCATGGATTTACAGAATCAATATTGTTAAAAGGTCTTATTACCAAAAGTGACCTGCAGATTCAATATAATCCCTACCAAAATTCCAATGACATTATTCACAAAACTAGAAAAAATAATACTAAAATTCATATAGAAGCACAAAAGACCCCAAATAGCCAAAGCAATCTTGAGTACAAGGAACAATGTTTGAGGTATCACAATATCTGATTTTAAGACATTACAAGGCCATAGTAACAAAAGAGCATGGTTTTGTCATAAAGAGACACATAGACCACTGGAACAGAACAGCAAACCTAGAAAAAAACTCATGCCTCTACAAGCATTTGATTTTTGACAAAAGTGCCAAAAACATATGTTAGAAAAGACAACTTCTTTAATAAACAATTCTGGAAAACTGGATATCTACATGTAGAGTTAAAACTAGGCCCCTATCTCTTACCATGTATAAAAACCAACTCAAAATGTATAAAAGACCTAATGTAAGGCCTGAAAAATTTGAAACAACTAGAGGAAAACATAGGAAAAATATTTCAAGGTATAGGTGCAGGCAATGATTTCCTGAATAGGACTTCAATAGCTCAAAAAATATAAGCAAGATTTAACAAATGGAATTACATCAAATTATAAAGTTTCTGCCCAGCAAGGGAAACAATCAATAGAGTGCAGAGACAAGCTGGAGAATGGGAGAAAATATCAACTGACAGAAGATTAATACGTAGACTAAGGAACTCAAAGAACAGCAAAACAATATGTAATACAATCAATAAATGGACATTTGATCTGAACAGATACTTCTAAAAAGAAGAAATAATAAGTGACCAATAAATAATGCTCAACATCTTTATTCATCAGAGAAATATGTATCAAAACCACAGTAAGATTCTAGTTCACTCAGAATGGCTTTTATAAACAACAACAACAAAAATAGTAAATGCTAATGAGAATGTGAAGAAAAAGGAACCCTTATGTGCTGTTGGGAGGCTGGGGTTTAGCTCAGTTGGTAGAATGCTGCTGTGCACTTTCTGAGGCCCTGGGTTCAATCCCCAGCACTGCAAAAATGGAAGAAGGATGCAGCAGTCCACTCCCAAAGCAAACCCAAAACAATGAGCCATTGAAAACCCTGTGAATAGCAGAGAAGCACTGACATAGTGCTGGGCTTGGCACAGTTTTGGGGAGTGCTTCTTTCTGTTCTATATAGGGTCACTAGGAGTTGGCATTTAGCTCAGTTGGTAGAGTGCTACTTTGCATTCTGAGGACCCAGGTTCTACCCCCAACACTGCAAAAATGGGAGAAGGATATGGCAATCCACTCTGGAAGAAATCCTGAAGCAATCAATGAGTCGGACCTGACTTGATGGCACCCAACAACAACTTATGTTGTTGGTAGAAATATAAGCTAGTCCAACCACTACGAAAATCATTATGCAAGTTCCTAAAAAAAAAAAAAAGAGATAGAACTACCATATGATCCAGTTAACCATTCCTGAATATATACCTGAAGGGAATAACAGCAGCATACAGTACACCTGCATATTCATGCTGTTTGCAGCGCTATTCTCAGTAGCTAAGATGTGGAATCAGCCTAGTTGTCCACCAACAGATGAATATATAAAGAATACATACACACCCACACACCCCTAGGAAAATGGATGGAAGTGGATGACATCATTTTAAGTGACATAAGCCAGGCACAGAAAGACAAGTATCACACGTTTTCTCTCATATGTGGAAACTAACAACAATAACAAAAGTGACTTAAAAGTAGAAGAGGAACTATTAGGGAATGAGAGGAAAAAAGAGGGACAAGAGAGGGTAAAATGCTAGATCTGTCTGCCTCTATCTTCACTCTCAGGGTGTCTTGGGGCCGGTTCTCACATACTGAGATTAAGTTGTTTCAGAGCATATGCATTGTTTTGTCACAGTGTGCACATATAAAATGCCAGCAGATTAGTGCAATAGGAAGTACTCCAGATGAGATTACTCAGAAACAAATCAAAATTAGTAAAATCCCCCAAAGCATGAGAGGTCTTTAGTTAGTAAAAGCTGGTGCTTTTGCTCTCAGTCCCATTTGCTCATAGACAAAATCTATAAAACTAGGAATCAGAAAATATCCAGAAAAATGAAACATGACTATTATTGTGTTTCTTTATTAAGTTTTTAATAAAATTATTAATTTCTAAGGATATTTTGACATTTTATTTTTTATTGTTTCATAAGGTTTATTAATTTTATATCATGCACTAAACACAACTGAAGATATTGGAAACTTTGCAATGACAAAATATATAAAGCTCATTTCTTAAAGAGCTTATGACTTATTGGGAATGAGAAACACAACTTACAGAACTTTTAGGCTATAGCAAAGGTAGTTCTTTTTTTTCTAATAGTGAAACTTCTCCCCTCCCCCTTATTAATAAATGTTGGTGGAGTAAAGAGTAATACAGCATCTACTTTCTCCATTATGCAATTACTATATCACTTTTGGCTGCATTTTTATTAACTTATGAAGTTTCTGGAACATTTTGACTAATTTGTAGTAAAACTCGTATGCATATTTGGGAATATTTTGACATTTTCAAAGCAGAAAAGCAAATGTCATAATAAGTGTTTGTGAATAAGTTGGATTTTGGGGCTTGTCTAGAATTCAATTTGGGTGCTTGTCTGAACTTTATAGTGGTTGTCTAAAATTCATTTTGGGTCATTATTTATGTAACCCTCTCTCCCCTACATTTTTATAACATTCCATGTTGTTGATATTAGGTGCCATTGAGTTAGGTCTGACTCATAGCAATCATCATAGGGTTTTCATTGGCTGACTGTTTTGGGAGTGGATTACTACATCCTTCTCCCATTTTTTTGTGGCACTAGGGATCAAACCCAGGTCCTTAAAGAGTGAAGAGCAGCACTCTAACAACTGAGCTAAATCCCAGTCCCATAGTGCAGAGCAGCATTCCACCAACTGAGCTATACTTCAGCCCCTATCATTCCATAGTTTCCCTTTCTGCTTCTGCCTCTGCACAAACCCCATTTTATGAAATTCATCAATCCCGCTCCCCTGCAAACATCATAGTGACTTACTCAAATGAAGTGAGGTAGTCAAGGTCTTTTGTTTGTTTGTTTGTTTTTTCCAGTACTGGAAGGCCGAACCTAGGTCCTCACACATACTTTGCAAGTGGTCTACCACTGAGCTGCATTCCTAGATCCATTTTCTTTTTTATATCTTGAGACAGAGTCTCACTAAATTATGCAGGCTGCCTCTGGCTTTGAACTTGCAAACCTCCTACCTCTACTTCCTGAGTCACTGGGATTACAAGCATGTACTACTGAGGGTGGGTGGTAGTTAAGGTCTTAAGTACCATTATCAGAGTCCAGAAAGTTGTTCTACTTGACTGTAAACACTAACAAATGCAAAACATACCATTAGAGATCTGTCACATTCTAGGCAATGACTCTACCACTGAGCTGCATCCCCAGGGCCCCTTTTAGAATTGTTTACCTTGAGACCGAGTCTCAATGAGTTGTGCAGACTGCCTTTGGCCTTAAACTCATGATTGAGTTATTTGAACAACAAAATTCTTCAAATCTAAAGGAAGTAGTAAATATGACTTAGCTCGCTGGAAAACCTACCTTTTTACAAAGAATTATAGAATCAGTGTCCAGAAAATTCTGTCTTCTCCATGGATACATCCAAGACTGATACTGATTTTAGAAATAGCTCTCTCTCTCTCTCTCTCTCTCTCTCTCTCTCTCTCTCTCTCTCTCTCTCTGAGAGTGTCCTGTCTTAGACTGTCTGAGAGAGAGAGAGGGAGAGGAAGAAAGAGAGAGAGAGAGAGAGAGAGAGAGAGAGAGAGAGATTACCAATGAAAGGCAAATTCTACCAAGGTTTTGATGTTAATTCATTGGGATCAGTGCTAAAAGGGATTGAAATATACTTTGTAAGAAACCATATGATTTCACATGCTTATTTCTTTTGGTTTGAATTGGCTACAACTACTCTACAAATTACAAAATTTGTTATCTCTAAAAGTTTTCATGTAAATTAGTAATTTAGATCTAATATTTCTTTTTTCCTAGAAATAGGCCTTTATGTTTTTAATGAAAAATATATACATCTAGGTGTCATGGGACATACCTGTAATCCCAGCCACAAAGGAGATGGAGGCAGGACGATCACAAGTTTGAGGCCAAAGGCAGCCTGCACAACTCAGTGAGACTGTTTCAAGGTAAAAGATTTTAAAAGGGGCCCTGGGGATGCAGCTCAGTGGTAGAGTGCTAGTGTAGAATGTGCAAGGCTCTGGTTTCAATCCCACGTACCACAGAGGGAAAAAAAAAGATTTAAATATTGACTTTGGGCTAGGGGTATAGCTCAATGATAGAGTGCTTGTAAGCCCAATCCTGGATCCTCAGCACAACAAAACAAATAAGTAAATATAGCTCTTTATTACTGAACCTAATATTATGTATAATCGCATTCTGAGCTTAAATTTGCTTGAAATTGAACTTCAGTTTGCAAGTCGCCCTCACTCTTTCCCTTTTGAATTTCTAGACTTTTAAGTCCATTCATCAACTCTGTACTTTATGAGTCATAGACATCTTTCCTGCTCTCATATAGGGTCAAATAATTGCAAGACCGAGGGAGGAGCTCCATCAAGTGTGATGATGGGTTGTGGACTTGGGGCACCAGCCACACGTGGTGGTAGTACTCTGGAGGGTGAAGAACACTTCAGGACTCTTAACTTCATTGTTTTCTGCTGAAGGCTCCTCTGCTCTCTGCCTCCCGACTGCTACCTCCTGACTCCAAATGGAATTCTCTCCTCCCTTTGCAGACTCTAGGAGAATTTCATATACAGTAAATAACATGGGAAAATAAACACCAGGAGCAAGAAAACTCCCTCTATGACTTTTTACCTTAAGTTAAAAGACAAAGAATGTTCCATATAGAAGTTTACCATGAGAGGACATTAGAAATAGCATCAAGGAAATTATTATTCACATGGATGTGCCTGCAATAAATATCCTGTCTCTCAATCTGTGTGCTGTGTGTATGCATGCAAATATGTACATGTTAAATACAGCAATGTATGTATATATTCATTTATGTCTCTTATGTTGTATTACTGAGTCCATGTGAGGGTAGTGTTTTGAATTCAGTTGGAAAAATACTAAAGATTAAGAGATATATAGTAAGATACCACATGATTTCCTAGATTGACTTTTTCATAAAACTTCAAATTAGTTACAGTCAGTCTTCAATGTATAAACTGGTTAACCCTTAAAAACTTCACTGTAAATCAGTTATTTGGATCTAATATCTCATATTCTCTATAAATGATGCTTCATATGATTATAATAAATGTTTCAGCCCTATAAAAAATGTAGTGACTGAAGATTTAAGTACAGTTTTTTACTACTAAAACTGACACAATATGAAAGTCTCTTATGGTATGACTTCTGTTCATTGATACCCATCCCTCTCCATCTGATGTCCTGCTTCCTATGACCCCCCCCCATTCCTCCTTTTAACCATCATGGTTGTGTTTTATGCCCCTCAGACAGGGTATAATAGCTACAGGCCTGAGCTGGGCATCCATCTAACATGATGCTCTTTGGGGCTTGGGTACCTGTCTCCCTTGGTGGCAGAGCTCTGGAGGGTGAGGGACACAATCAGGTTCTATTATCTCCGTTCTTTTCTACTGAGGGCTCCTCTTCTACCTGACCATTCCTACCTCATTGTTCCAAACAGGATTGTCTTCTCTTTTGGCCCACTCTGGGAAAGTCTCACACACAGGGATGCTGATAGTTCCCTAAGAGTTTCAACTGCTCCTTATAAACTAATCTTATTTTTTCTACTTAACTCCAGAATTTTATGGTTTCTAAGGAAATATGTTATTGCTATTTATGCTCCCAACAGCTTTCACAACTCAGATCAGTAAACTTACCCTTTATCATTTTTGCTGGAAGATACTGTAGAGTCCTTGAAAGCATCTGACACTCTGCTGAAAAGTAGAGAATAAACACAAAAAAATATGGTCAGATATTTTCAAAGGCATTGAGATTCTTTCTCCTGTAGGATTTCAGGACACAAAAAGTAAAAGCAGAACTAAAGAAACAGCTTCAGAGTATGGAACTGGAACCTCTGAAACAATCTCTGGTGCCTCTGTATGTGTTTGGGGGTGGGAGGGGTGTCCCCTGGAAAGAAGAAGAAGAAAGAAAAGTAATCAGGATTTTCCCCCTTCTTATTTGCCATTTTGTATACCATTCAGGATACTCTAGAATCAATTTAGTAAATATGATATAAACCAGTAGGTATAGTGATGGGGAGGTGAATCCGGGTAATAGCTGATGAAAAGAGATATAAAACAAAAGAAAAAAAAAACAGAAAGACAAATTTCTTATTATCCAGGGCTACTTCTTGGTTAACTGTTTGCAGGAAAGAAATAAGTGTTTAGGTTAAGGATGCCTTAAATTATGTCTAAACAATTTTGTAGAGATGGAGATATATAGCTCAGAGGTAGAGCATTTGCATAGCATGTGCAAGGCCCTGGGTTCCATTCCACAAAAAAGATGATTTTGGGAGTTGAAAGATTATATTTCTTTTCCTCAGAATTCATTTTATTTTATTTTTGCAGTACTAGAGGGCTGAATGCAGGGTCTTGTACATGTTTTGCAAGTGCTCTACTGTTAGGCAGCTCACTTAGGCATTAGCAGGCAATATGGAGGAAAGGGGGACTGAAAAGGGCTCCTGCTATTCACCATGATGAAGCAGCCATGTGCAACTCTGAGAACATTGAAAGGACATTTTCAAATGGGTCCCACACACTACCTAAGCCCTCAAGCCATTTACAAAACAAAAACCCTATGTCCATGTCACACTAGATGCCCAGAGCTGGGTACCCAGGGCTGGTGTCACACTGGGTGTGCCCTAGTTTGAATAAAACTAGAGGGAACATGCACCCATGCTCTCTTCCTCATGTTCTTCTTCCACTTCCCCTCTCCCCCACTTTTTCCTTTCCACTCTTCTCTTTCCAGGAACCACATGCATGGCTCTCTCTCCTCTCAGGCCTGCCATCTTCTCTATTTATCCAAGAGACCTTTCATTCTAAAAGCCTGCTTACCCATCTGTTCTCTCTGGCTTCTTTAACCTCTCTTGGGGAATTGTTGTTGGTAGGTGCTGTCGAGTCGGTATCCAACTCATAGCGACCCTACATACAACAGGTGAAACACTATTGTCAGTGCTTCTCTGCTGTTCATAGGGTTTTCAATGGCAGATTGATTGGGAGGGGTTTGCCAGGTCCTTCTCCCAAGCCTACAGTATCTGGTGTTCCCAGGTGGTCTCCCATCCAAGCACTAACCAGGCCCGACCCTGATTAGCTTCTGAGATCTGATGGGATCGGATGCCACAGGGTTATGGCTGCAGGCTTTCTTGGGGAATAGAAACATCCTAATGCCATGTCAATGGGCTGGGATTTAGCTCAGTTGGTAGAGCGCCACTCTGCAGTCTCTCAGGTCCCAAGTTCAATTCCCAGCATCCCCAAAATGGGAGAAGGACGTGGCAACCCACTCCCAAGGCAATCCTGAAACAATCTGCCATTGAAAACCCTGAGGGTGGCTATGAGTCAGACATGACTCAATGGCACCTAACAACAACAACAACAACAATGCCATGTCACCCTGGAAGCGCAAGTTTTTCCAATTTCATTTCCAGGATTAGCTAAATTTCTCCAGGTGCCTCAGGTTTCCCAGTAATTATTTCTAAAAAGTATACTATCTTTAATAAACCTTATCTATACTCTCTTTTATAACTTGTGTGTTGGGTATAAATTCTTTTATGCACCAAATGCAATGACTGAGGTTTTGCTACCAGAGTCCCGGACTTGTGCTCTGGACCCACCTACCTGCACTGGGCTACACCACCAGCTACCTTTTTAATTTTTTACCTTGAAACAAAGTCTCACTAAACTATGCAGGCTGCCTCTGGCCTCAAACTTGAGATCCTCCTTCCCTCGTCTCCCTAGTCACTGGGATTACAGGTGTCTGCCACTGCACCCAGCTCCCAGAATTCATTTCAAAAAGGATATTTAGCTATATTCTACACAATCAAGACCTCTCATTATCCAAACTACTGGGTTGGGTAGTTTAATCTATTTACAAAGAAAATTTCTCCTTTGTAAATTAAGACACATGTAAAACATACTTTGCAACTATCAAATTCATAACATCAAGCTGAATATTCACCATTTCACAAATATTATTGATTTTTAGACAAACTGCCTTCCACTATATTCTATACCATAAAAATCACCATGCAGCAACAATATGAACTGATACATACTTTTAAATTTCAATTACACCAACATTTCTCATTAAAATAATACACCCTCATGATACTCTGGGATATCATGCATTCCTATATTAAGATGACAAATAGAACAGAGTGCTGCGTCCTCCATCCCAAACTACAGAAACAGAATGGGAATGTGGATTCCAAGAAATGGAAATAATAATGAGAAGCCCTTGGAGACACTAAGGAATGAAAGCTGTGCCTTGCCACCAGCAACTCTGAGGAGAAGGGCTGTCAAGGACTATCTTGAGGGAAGGAATGTGTTCACGCTCTGTTCTTACTCTTATCCTCCTGTGGTGGAGAACCATCACTGCTTTTCTCAGTAGAAACCAGCAGTGACTACTCTGGTGTAGTTAGGATGGAACTAAGGTAGCAGTAGGCTAGCTGGTGAAAAGAGGGAAGGGCTGAAGAGCAATACTTGGGCCCTCACTCCTCCATCCTCTGCATCTCCAAAGCCCAGGAGACAGCCTCTGGAGAGTTTCTCCTCCAATGCTGCTTGTCCCAGGAGCTTGAAGGAGAAATACCCTAACCAGAGGAACTGCCTGCTCACAATGTTTTCTAGGTTCCAAAACCCTGTCCCAGGGTGTTTCACTTCCCTTCATGTTAAGCTGTCTGAGAAGGACACAGCTCAAGTCTTGGCTTTCAATGAGGGTGATTATATAATTCTTCCACCAAACCAAGACACTTTTAAAAGCAAAAAGGAGGTACTACTAATAGTTACGTGAGATTGTCTCAAGCAGACCTTCAGTTTTTCCCTGATATAGGTTGTCAGACAGAGAAACCAACAGCTATATGGAATCTGAACTTGTAAGTCAATAGAATTAACATAATAAGGAGTATGACTACTGAGAAAGAAATATAGCAAACTGAACAACATATACCACTTAAGGCCAAAGTACTGGGACACACTCATCAAAATTTAAAAATAAGCATGAAAAATATACTTAATGATAGGAGGATATCAAGAAAGATGTTGAAGAGTTAACGAAGACCCCACTGGATGGGAGAAAATCTTAGCATCTTACACATCTGACAGATGACTAATTTCCAGAATTTGCAAAAAACTAAGAAAGCAACTCCAAAGACAACAAATAATCCAATACACAAGTGGACAAAAGAACTGAATGGACAGTTCTCAAATGAAGAAGTTCTTAAGACCATGAAGCACATGAAAAAATGCTCAATATCCCTAGCCACTAGGGAAATGCAAATCAAAACAACTCTGAGATTCTACCTCATTCCAGCAAGAATGGCCAAGATCAATAAAACAAATAACAACAAATGCTGGAGAGGTTGTAGAGAAAAGGGAACCCTCTTACACTGTTGCTGGGGCTGTAAATTGGTTCAACCACTTTGGAAATCAATATGGAGATATCTCAGAAAACTGAGAGTAGAACTGCCATATGACCCAGCTATACCACTACTGGGAATATACCCAAAGGGAGATCAGTCATCATACAACAGAGACACCTGCATCTCCATGTTCAATGCAGCACTTTTCACAACAGCAAGGATATAGAATCAACCAAAGTGCCCATCAACAAAAGAATGGATAAAAAAAATTATGGTGCATATACACAATGGAATACTATTCAGCAATTTAAAAATGAAATAATGTCATTTGAGGCAAAATGGATGGAATTGGAGAATGTCATCTTAAGTGAACCAACACAAGCCCACAAAGAGAAATACCATATGTTCTCACTCATATGTGGGAGCTGAATCAAACTTAAATGAAGGAAAAAATCCTATATATAAATTGAAACATAAAAAATGCACAATTAAACTTAGTGTTGAAGTGACAATTTAAGGAGTGGAAAGAAGGAGGGAGGGATCCAGCAGAGAGAAGTGAAGATTGAAGAAGATGGAATGGGGACGAGGATCAATGAGGAGGGATGAAAGGGGAGAGGTCAATCTCAATGTAAACAGCACAACTTCATGAGTATGTTGGAAAATAGGGGAAGATAGAAAAAAATAGAATCTACCAGAATGGCAAAAATAAAAAGTAGTAATAACACCAAATGCTGGCAATAAAGCAAACAGACTAGATTACTCATGTAATACTGCTGAGATTGTAAAAAGGTAGATCAGTATAGAAAAAAGTTTGGACTTATATCAAAATCAAGATGAACATATATAGATAAATATTCTCACAAATAGACATTCAAGTAGAAAGGAGACCATTGGTGGGGAGGTTGGGGTTGCAGGAGGAGGGTCATGTGAGGGTAAGGGGGAAGTTATATGAGCAACATACAAGGAAATGCATATATAGAAATGTCATGATGAGACCCATTAAGTTGTACACTAAAAATTACTAATAACAAATAAAAATAAGGAAAGATGTTGAAACATAAAATAAGAATAAGAAATCACAGAAAAAAAAAACCAATAGGAAATCTTAGATCTAAAAGTATAGTTCTTAAAATATATAAGTTGTTAAGAGATAAACAAGTTTGGAAACATGTAAAAGCTAATTAGTTCAGGGTTGGAAATAGTAGACATGAATAGACAGAACAATACCAGAGAAAAAATCTAATGACATAGGGAATTAAAAACAGAAATCTACCATAAGATTATGGAAATCTAAGAAGAAATGCCTACAGCCATAGCCCTGTGGCATCCGATCCCGTCAGATCTTAGAAGCTAAGCAGGGTCGGTCGGGCCTGGTTAGTACCTGGATGGGAGACCGCCTGGGAACACCAGAAGCTGTAGGCTTGGGAGAAGGACCTGGCAACCCCCTCCCAAAAAATCAATCTGCCATTGAAAACCCTATGCACAGCAGAGAAGCACTGACAATAGTGTTTCCCCTGTTGTACAGAGGGTCACTATGAGTTGGATACCGACTCGATGGCACCTAAAACAACAACAACAACAAATAGCCAGCAGCCATACCACTGTGGCATCTGATCCCATCAGATCTCGGAAGCTTAGCAGGTTTAGGCCTGGATAGTACTTAGATGGGAGACTATCTGGGAACACCCGGTGCTGCAGGCTTGGGAGAAGGACCTGGCAACCCACTCCCAAAACATTCCGCCATTGAAAACCCTATGAATAGCAGAAAAGCAATGACAATAGTGTTTCATCTGTTGCATGTAGGGTCCCTATAAGTTGGACACCAACTGGAGGAAACCTAACAATAGTAACAACAACAACAAATAAAGAACAAAAATGGAAAATAGAAAATATTTGGAAAATATAAAGATTAACTTCTCAGAGTTAAAGAAAGAATATCACAGACATGCTATTCCAGCTATTTACTAAGTGTAAGGCTTTATCCTAATGCTTCACAAATGTGACCTCAACTGGGCATCTGTACAGCCACCCAGATAGTTACATTAATTTTCCACTTTAAGAATGAGGACATTGAAACACAGACAGGTTTAGTACATTACCCAAGTCACACTATATAATTGCTGAACTGCACTCTTAACCTTTGTTTTTGGCTTTATAGAATACCTTCATTTCATCTTAAGTCAAATGATTAGATTGTAAAAATGCTAAGGTTCATCATCAACAAATAACATCACTCTGAAAACTGTTCCCACTCTTTTATTAAGTTTGCTTTCAGGGCTAGTCACTGTGGCACATGCCTGTAATCCCAGCAACTCAGGTGGCTGAGGCTGAAGGATCACCAGTTCGAAGCCAGAGGCAGCCTGGTCAATTTAGCAATACCCTGTCTCAAAATAAAAAATAAAAGGGCGTATAGCTTCAGGGTGAAGTGCTTGTCTAGCATCTGCAAGGCTCTGGATTCAACCTCCAGAACCGAAGGAAAAAAAAGTTTGTTCTTAGTTTGTTTGGAAAGAGTTCTGTGAGTACTTATGACATTATGCAATAAAATGAATGCTAAGACTTTGGAACAAATGGACATTTTATTGTCATAATTTATTTTTTAACTGAATCATCTCACATTTCAAAGATATCTAAAAGTAGACTTTAAACATTCTGTTGGGTCTTCCTAGTGATAATTGAAATGTTTAGAGATTCTACTTTTCCATTATTTTCACATATCTGGCCTTTCAATATTTTTGCATTAAATTTTTTTCTTCAAATCAACTTCCAGACATCACAAATGCCAGTGAAATTCAAATTTGCAAGTGATACATAGACCAGTTTCACAAGAAGTGCTTTCTCTCAAACATGCCTCAACTGAAAATACTAGCAATCTGTTCCTGTGGCATTCTTGGGTCATGTTAAATGTATCATTAAGTCAGCATTTTCTGCATTGAATATAAGGGAACACTATTTTGGGGAGATAATAGGAACTAACAATAACTGTTGAACTTGTTGAACAAAAGGGCTGGGATTTGACAATCAAATATCCTTTGCCTGTGCAGAGGGTTCATGTAAGAAACCATTCAGGTTTTAATGGAATGTTCCAGTTTTCTTGAAACATGGTCATAGAAGTTCCTTTACACCTTAAGAAAAGATTATCTTTTACAAAAGCAAAGTAAGGTGAATATTTGCTGCTTTTCAACAGGAAGCCCAACAGGATTGACTGTGCAGAATACACTGATAAATTGTTGTTACTGTTTTTGTTATAATACCAGGGGAAAATGTCCAGACCACCAAAAAGATAAGAATGTACATTTCTGACATTGTTGTTGTTGTTAGGTGCTGTCGAGTAGGTATCCGACTCATAGTGACCCTCATAGGGTTTTCAATGGCTGACTGTTTCGGGATTGCCTTGGGAGTGGATTGCCAGGTCCTTCTCTCATTTTTGCTGTGCTGGGAATTGAACTCAGAACCTCAGAGATTGCAGCACAGCGCTCTACCAACTGAGCTAAATCCGAGCCCCATTTCTGACATAGGCAGCCTTATTATATGATCGCTGGACTTTCCAGATAGTTTCAGATGGGGAAGACAACTGGGAGATACTCAACATCTCAGATCCAGGTGACAGGTCAGGACTGCTAGGCAAGTTGCTTGGAGCACCAATGTATGTTGCACATGAGATATCTGTAGGATGTTACTGGAACACCTTTCAGGGAGCATATTGTATGAAATCTGAAATAAAACCTTAATAAGCTGATTAGGGGCACAGATGTAACTTTTCCATGGGAAATGAGTAAGTTACTAAATTACCTTCTAATGAAAGTGGGAATTGTGAACTGTCCTAAACTAAGTTGGTTATACACAATGCTTAGATGCTTTTTGATGAATAGCAGTAGTTGCAGTAGAAGCTTGGGTAAGTGACAGGTGTTGTTAGGTGCTGTGGAGTCAGATTCAACTCATAGTGATGTTATGTACAATAGAATGAAACACTCTCCAACACTGTGCTTGCCTGGCACATTGTCAGTGCTTTTCTGCTATTCATAAGGTTTTCACTGGTTCGTTACACTTTTATTATCATTCTACCAGGTTATAATGAAAGCATATCTCAGACCAAATCTGTGACACATAACACATTTGTTAGCAAACAGGCACAAATAGTTATAAGTTCTATGTCCTTTCAGGTGTTCAAATATCACCTTACACAAAAAATTCATTTCCAATAGATTCCCAGTTTTCCAGAGGCCAAAGTTCTCATAAGTCAGGAGCTGAAAACAAGACCACCTAGGGACCAAGCTCAGGTGTCATCCCTTAAGGTATACACTACAGGCCTCATTCAGATTCTTATATCCTGTTTATACAGGGTGGCCTTCCTCTAAAATACTTTAGCTGGTTTGTAGATACTGAATTTTCATATAATTTTAATATCCATCATGCTGATTTACAAGCCACTAATCTCACTATGAAAATCCATTTGTGACCTTCTTTGTGGTAATAATGTTTCAAGCATTAATTGAGTTGGGACAATTGAATCCCTTGTGGCAGGTAACCCTGTGGAATAGATTCCTAAGTCAAATACTAGCTTACCATCGCTGGACAGAACATCCACCATGAGGACAACAAGCTGCCCCAAAGGAAAAACTTAAAGTTACTGGAACATCCCCATGATCACACTGCCCAAACTATAGGGCCTTTTTGTGTGTGTGTGTGTGGTACTGGGGGTTGAATCCAGGGCCTAGTGCCTGCATGCTTTACAAGTGCTGGACCACTGAGCTGCAACCCCAGCCCATTTTTTTACTTGTTTAGACAGGGTCTCGCTAAATCACGCAGACTGCATCTGGTCTCGAACTTGCGATTCTCATGCCTCCGCCTCCTGAGCAGATGGGATTACAGGTGTGCACCACTGTGCCCAGCGGTCAAACTATAGGACTTTTAAGGAAAGTACAGGCAAAGAATGAGGTCTTTAAACTATGACTTTGCCAAATATCATTTGCATGCAGTTTATATACATATATATATTTTTTTTTTTTTTTGAGGCATTTGGATGCTGAACCCAGGGTCTTGCACATACTTTGCAAGGTCTACCACTGAGCTGGATACACAGCCCCACTTTTAAATTTTTTATCTTGAGACAGGTCTTGCTAAATTATATAGGCTTTCTCTGGCCTCGAGCTTTCAATCCTCTTGCCCCTGCCTCCCAAGTTGCTCGGGTTGTAGGAATGCACCATGGTGCCTGGCTCAAAAGGTTACATTTATTAAAAGAAGAAGGCACACCTGTATTCCTGATTCCATTAACCAAGGTGGGAAATTATACTTAAAATTCAGCACACTTGAGTTAAAAATCACTTATTTTTTAATGTAGCGTACATTCATTATATAAAATGATGTGCTTCATTGTGACATTCCCATGCATGCACATCATATACTTTTGAACTTATTCACCCTCTACCTACTTACTTACTTATTGAATCTGCGCTGTAACCATTGATATAAACAGGTCTTCTTTAATTTCTCCATGATATTGTCTTGTGGTTGAATTTAATCTATAATTAATCTAAGAAAAGGAAAAGCACAAGTGAATTTTATACTCAGTGTGTTTAAAATGTATTTGATATTCCTGAAATTAGGAAGAAAGTTATACAAAGAACTACTAGGCATGGGTCACTATTTCTAAAGTCTTGGAACCACAAAATTATTACATCTACAATACTGAGCAGATTTTTGTTGTTGTTGTTGACTTTTGTTTTTGTTTTTTGAGTCAGGGTCTTCCTATGTAGCCCAGGCTGGCCTGGAACTTATGATCGTCCTGCCTCAGCCTTCCGAGTGCTGGGATTATAGGTGTGTGCCACCACATCCAGCTCAATACTGTGTAATTTTATCAACCCTGTGAAACATATATTCTGTATTCGTCCTTGATATTGTAGTTCCCAAAACAGGGAATTTTCTTTTGATGTTCACCAAATTTTAAGTTTATCTCAAGTAAAAGACATTTCAGAAATTATCTACTTACTACATAGGACCCAGAAAGTGAAATAAAACCTGTTTCAAGCCAACTTTACATCATCATGGTAATTTATGCTATTTCCATTCTAAAATACTCTATAGTATAAACCAAAGAAACAGGAGAGAAAAGAGATACATTCCTCAACATTTCACAGAGTGGATTTATGTAATGCAAGAAAATTGGAAGTTATTGTAAAATAAAAAGATATCACCAAATACATGGTCAAATTGGTAAGTAATAACATGATGTCTATACAGAGGGAGCTAGAAATGTGTTATAATACCTTAAACACTTGACAAACAAAAAATGAAGACAAATGGGACGGTATTTCTTTTTAAAAACAAAAACAAGTAGACCAATTAAGGCAAAAATGTTGACTTTGAGGTTTGGGCCTCAGTCTCAAACACCTGTCAATTCTGTGCCTTTGAATGGGACCAGCACAAGAGCAGTGGGAGGAGAAATCTCAAAGCTCTCAGGCTTAATGCCTGGTGCTCCAGAGATATGAACCATGGAAGGCCAAGGCAGAGCCAGATTTCCAGGAGTCCTAGTTCCCTGCAAGTTCTGGACCCAATTACCTGCAGGTGACACTCCCTTTGCAGCAGCTGCTGGGACTTCCAAGGGGATGCAGGTGCCTGCAAGGAGACTGGCAGGCTGAGTGGATGGACACAGAAGATCTTGCTCTTTGTAACTTGAGTACAGCTTGACCTAAGATGGGAGCAAACTTTACTTCAGATCCGAACAGCACTTTCATCACCTGCTGCCTTGTAGGATAACAGGTTTTCCTTTTTCTCATTTTTAAAAAACTCTTAATTTCCCCCAAACCAAGCTCATTAAATCAAATCACCCAATTCCTGGCCATCAACAAGATTAGTACTACTTGGCTCTACATCCCCCAGCCTAGTAGTTCTCACATCCAGATCCTTGGGAGGTGAAAGGGTCCCTCACAGTGGAGTACAAGGCAAACCTTGCCAAGGGCCCCCTTCAATCCCCTAGCCAGCCCTCTCTCCCCCACCCCTGACCTCCAGCCTTCCCTTCTCTCTTTTAATTCTCTTGGTGAAGACAAGATAGAGGGGAGGTTTGCTTCTCACCTCAACGTCTTTATCTGTTGCTGAGGAACAAGCCAGTATGGAATTAAGAACTCTGTGCCCACAACAACTCCTAATAGTAGATTCTAATAGTCTGGAGATTGCTGTAGAGTAGAGAATAGAAAGAACTTGGTCCCAGACTTCAAAAAATTAGAAACACATGCTGTTCTTCTTAATGACTGAGGGCCAATGGGGGAAGGATGTACCAAGATCGAAGATCTCAGTATAATAATCTCAGAGCAGACTGAATGGCATGTTATTTTTCTTTCATATCTAATAGAGAGGATTTTTCAGTTAAATAAAAAATTGAAATCAAGATATCTCTGACATAAAAGGGTTTATTAAGCTGTTACAGATACTAGCCAAAAAAAAAAAAAAAAAAAAAAAAAAAAAAAAAAAAAAAAAAAAAAAAAAAACGACTGGTCTTGGAACAAACATCCTACTCAGCAGCATGGTCAAAATAGCTGCAGGAAAAATGCCCACCAGGTTTAAGGAGTAGGGTATTCTGTGATGAAAATTTAGGGAGAAGAAAACATAAATTGCTTATATTGAACATATATTGTCCATAGATAAGAGGGGTAGGAAGTGAAGCAGTTGCCCTCCTGGGACAAGAGGATAGCCCATAAAAGAGAAGGTTCTACTTCTTCTTGTGTGCTGTCAAGTCGTGTTCAGCTCATAGTGACTCTATATGGTTTTCAATAGGTGATTTTTTTCGGGATTGTTTTGGGAGTAGATTGCCAAGTCCTTCTCCCATTTTTACAGTGCTGGGAATCAAACCTGGGGCCTCAAGAGACTACAGAGCGGTACTCTACCAACTGAGCTAAATCCCAGCCCTGCTTCTTAGTTGGTTCTCAAAGCAGAGTGCACTGTCTCCTTGATGGTTAATTCTCAGAATACAGGAAAGGAACTGGAACAGTTTTTCTATTCCTTTGTTGGTTTAGCTTGAAGCTGTCACTTAAATAAAACTCTTCTTGTCTCTTCCTTCCTTCCATCCTATGGCTCATAACTTAATTTAGGACATCTCAGAATTTTCTGATCACTTCTTCTTATACTATGTGCTGGAGAGAATGACCAGAGGGCTGATTGTTTTCTGGCCAATACTAAATTTGACTGAAAAAGGCAAGGTTCATAGGACTTGGGGGAAATTTTTCTTTAACTCAAGCTATCATTTCACAGAATTAGGAGGAAACAATAAATAGGTGTAAATAAAAAATACACTATATTTCTGCTTGGATAAACTTGAAAAGTTTAGCTCACAATGTATGCAAGGTCTGCAATTTAGGGATTCACTATTGTTCTGGATAGTCCCCATTTGCTGCTCTGGATACATTTAGTACACCTTGTCTGGGGAGGCTGTACTTTATAGACTTTATCAACAATCTCCCTTGCCCCCTGGTCTCCACTTAGGTTCAGTAAAGGGCTCACTTGGGAGGCCCTGATAGAAGACAGGGGCCGGAGAGCATAGAATCAATATACTTAAACCCCGTGTATTCTCTCAGCTGCAGTTTGGCAGTGGCTGTGCCAGATTTATCCCATGTATTTCTTTGACACCCAGGCTGGCCTTGAACTCCCTATTAGCCCAAGCCAATCTTGAATTTGTAATGCTCCTAACTCCACCTCTCAAGTACTGGGATTATAGGCATATGCCACCATTCTTGGCTTATAATTTTTAAAATTATACTTTCTAATTGCTCTTTTGATTTTATCTTTGACCTACATACTATTTGCAAATGTTTTCTTTTTTTCCAAATGTTTGGGGGCCATCCAGAAATATTTTTAAAATTAATTATATTCTTTCAACTGCTACATAAAGACATAAAATTGTACATATTAATGGGATACCTCATGATATTTTGAGATATATATACATATATACACATATATATATACATATATATACATATATACACACATATATATACATATATATATACATATATATACATATGCATTCTGTTATTAGCTTAAACATCTCTCTCCTTGTATTGTGAGAGTTTTCCAGAGGAACAGAAACAATAAAAGGTACATATAATTATAAGAGAGGGTTTATCAGATAGGCTCACACAGTCAGAAACTGGGTAGTCCCATAATGGCTATCTAACAGGCTGAACAGCCTGGGAAACCGGTAGCTGCTCAGTCCAGGAAGAGGGACCAATGATACAGCCCCAATGCAAGGCTGAAAGACTGGAAGTGCCCTGAAAATTCACTGTTGGGGATCTACATTCAAAGGATGAAAAATCTGGAGTCTGAGGTCTGCAGGTAATCACAAAAGCAAAAAAATGTACCTAGTCAAGAGGAGTTGGGCATGCATGCATGTGTATGCAAGATGCCCGCTTTTCCCACTTTTTGTTCCATCTGGGCCTCCAGCCCTATTGGATGGTGCTGCTTACATCCAGGGTGAACAATCACCACTCAGTTCACTGACCCTCATGCTTATCACCTCTGTAAACCCCCTCACAAACATACTCAGAAGAGTGCTTTGCCATTTTCTAGACATCTCTCAATCCAGTCAAGTTGACGACCAAAATTAACCATCATACTCTTCAAACATTTATCACTCCTTTATGGCAAAAACATTAAAAATCCTTTCTTCAGGTGTTTTTTTTTTTTCAGATTGATTGAATCCCATCATGGTCAGAAAGCATAGTTTGTATGACTGGAAACCTTTTCAATATATTGACTTGCTTTATAATCCAAGAATACAATCTATCCTAGTAAACATTCCATGTGCATTTTCTTGCCTAATTATGCTAGCCAGAACCTCCAGTGGGCTGGGGTTTAGCTCAGTTAGTAGAGTGCTGCTCTGCACTCTATGAAGCACTGAGATCAATCCCCATCACCCCTAAAATGGGAGGAGGATGTGGCAATGCACTCCCAAAGCAATCCTGAAACAATCAGCCACTGAAAACCCTATGATTATTTTTCCTGAAATTTCCTTCTCTTCCCATTTGGAATTGGTGTAAAGAAAAGCTATTGATTTTTGTGTGTTAATTTTGTAGCCTGCGACTTTGCTGAAGGAGTTAATTAGTTCTAGCAGTTTTCTGGTTGAGGTTTTGGGGTCTTTCAGATATAGGATCATGTCATCTGCAAATAAGGATAATTTGACCTCTTCCTTGCCAGTCTGTATCCCTTTGATTTCTTTTTCTTGTCTGATTGCCCTGGACAGGACTTCAATTACTATGTTAAATAGAATAGGAGAGAGAGGACATCCTTGTCTTGTTCCAGATCTAAGAGGAAATGGTTTCAGTTTTTCTCCATTTAATATAATGTTGGCTGTAGGTTTGTCATAAATGGCTTTTATGAAATTAAGGTATTTGCCTGTTATACCTATCTTCTCCAGCATTTTTATCATGAAAAGGTGT
>VMDO01016319.1:0-48263 GCA_007922755.1 Pedetes capensis | reverse complement strand
AAGAAAGAATAAGAATACAGCAGGCACATGCATTGAGAGATAGGTTCTATATAAATTCAGAAGAGGTATTACCTAAGTAGGTCTCATGGCCACAGAGTGAAGGCCCAATGGTGGAATTAGTATTTCCTGAGCCCTTCTGTGTCAGGTACCAGGCCTGGAATTTCATATACATCATCTCTCTGCACACGCAGTCACCCTGCGTGGCAAGTATTGTTGTCTCTATGGGTGGGGAAAGATGCCGATGTTGGGAGAGGCAGCAGTACTTTTCTCCCTAAAACTCGGGCTGGGAAATGGCCACAATCACTGGTAGTGACCTGGGGTCTCTGAATTGCAGTGAGCAACACAGTTCCCATGGTATCCTTCTCTGTTTTCAATCCTTCATACTCCAAAGTTCAGGATTCTTTTCTTCTTCTTCTTTTTTTTAATCCTTGGGGCCTAAATTAGGAATAGGTATACAATAAATTCTGGATTTTTATTTTTTTTTGAAACAGGATCTCACTATACAGCTCAAGTTGGCTTAAACTGACTACACAGTCCAGGCTGGCCTTAAACTCAGGATCCTCCTGCCTCAGCTGAGCGCTGAGAACACAGGTGTGTGCCACCACACCCAGCACTAGATTCTGGTTTTGAATGAATTAATGACAGTAGCAAAAATGCTGCTGCCTGTATCCACTCTCTACTAGGGATGGGGAGGTAATGAGGTCAAAATAACTAAACCATAGTGGAAGAAGGGTTGGGGAGATGAAAAAAATATATATTTCCCCCCACCCCCAGTACTAGTACTTAAGCCCAGGACTTTACGCATGCTAGGCAAGAGCTTTCCTACTGAGTGGCAACCTCAGCTGCCCCTATCCCCTTTCTGTTTTGAGATCTTGAGACAGGGTCTGACTGAGTTGTGTGGGGTGCCTGTGGCCTCGAACCTGTTATCCTCCTGCTTCAGCCTGTCAAGCTGCTGGGGTCACAGATGTGGGCCATGGCACCCAGCAGATACATTAAATTCTCATTCTGGAATTTAATAGTGCTTGCCCGTTTTGCAGAAAAAACAACAGGGACTTACAGCCAGCTGGCTGAGGCCCAGGAACTTTCCCTGGAATGACAGAATTCCTCATCAAAGAGAGAGATCGTCAAACTCTTTCATTTTACATTTGTGGAAAATCGGACTCATTCTTCTCCCGCGACCTCCCATCCCCAAGCCTTCAGCTCACTGACCTGGAGTACTGAAGCTTTCTATTTTCTATTTCACTATTTCTATTTTAAACCGACAGGAAGGATAGACAGTCTTAAAGATGAGCTAAGTGGTGTGGGTAAGCTTGGACATTATCTCAGAATGACGTAAGTTACCTGAGTTGCAGTAGTATATGAAAGAAGTGGAACAGTTCTACCCAGAGGAGGAATGTTGCGGCTGTTTAGGTGCAGAGAGGAGTCAGACAAAGTAGAAGTCCTTGCTGTCTACGGGCCAGACCTTCTACACCTCCCTCTACCAAACTGGGCAGCTAATCCCCCTGGAGGAGTTGCAGAATGAGGGAGCACAGCCCAATGTTCAGCAACCACATTCCTCAAAAGGTAACAGCTGGACGGTACACTTGTCCCACTGTCAACCTCTCTGGTCCCTAAGAGGAAAGACTCCAAAGTTCAGGGTGATGATGATGATGATGATGATGATGATGATTTTTGGCACTTGGGAGTTGAACCCAGGGCCTCACACACACTTTGCAAGTGCTCTACCACTGGGCTGCACCCCCAGCCCATTTTTTAATTTTAATTTTGAGACAGTGTCTTGCTAGGTTATGCAGGCTGCCTATGGCCACGAACTCATGATCCTCCCGGCCCCTCTCTCCCACGCTGCTGGGATTATAGGCATGCGCCACCATGCCAGGCCAAAGTGCAGCATTCTTAAAGCAAGCTCAGTTAGAGCAACAGCAAGCAAAATCATCCATGTATTCTTCTCCTGATATGCTGAGATACGGGTAGATGACAGACTGACATGCCTAGAATGCAAAGGAACTGGAGCAGCAATTTCATTTTTAAAATTTTTAAAATTTTTATTTTGCTGCTGGGGATCTAACCCAAGGCCTTGAGCATGCTAGGCAAGTGCTTTACCACTAAGCTACCCCTCCAGCCCTCGAGTAGGAAATTTAAAAGAAAGGCAAACAAATGGGACTTCTTTTAGAAACATTATTTGATTTTTATATGGATTGATGTTTCCGGCTAACTTGCATATGCTGGTAAATTAAGAGTATTGTATTTTCTCCTTTCTGAAGCTCTGCAAGGGTCTTCTTTCTAAACAGTACAAAGTATCTCTGTCATGCTTGTACACCCAGGTGTCAAAGTATATTTGCTGTCCCTGTGTGATCCTAAGCAGGTAGTACATCTCTCTGGGAAATTCTTTCTTTCTCCTCTCAGTACACTCACGTATACATTTATTTTCTCTCCACCTATTCACATGCCTTAACGGATGGCTCAGAGCCAAGTGACAGAAGCACCACTGTCAAATCTGGCTGAAAACAAACTTGCTAATAAACTACAAAGATGCAAAATTACTTAAAGTAAAACTTTAGCCTAAAGTGGAAAAACAAAATACCTATTTCACCAATACACAGGCAGGCACTTCTAGATTGTATGAGATTGTTACGTACTTAGCAAGTACTTGAAGATAATATTTTTGTTTTGTTGTTTTTCCACTGCCAGAGATCAAACCTAGGGGCCCATTCATGGTAGAGAAGCACTCTACAATTGAGCTATATCGCCAGCCCCACTCAGAAAATAACTGAAAGGAATAATAATAATAATAGTAATAATAACTATTATTATTTATTTATTTATTTATTTTTTTTTTTGCGGTACTAGGGGTTGAACCCAGGGCCTGGACCACTGAGCTGCACCCCCAGCCCATTTTGTAGGTTTTTTTATTTTCTGAGACAGGGTCTCACTAAGTTACACAGACTGCCTCTGGTCTTGAATTTGCGATCCTCCTGCCTCCGCCTCCCCAGCCGCTGGGATTATAGGCGTGGGATTATAGGCGTGCGCCACTGCGCCCGGCTTATTATTAGTATTAAAGACACATTAAAGTCTCACTAGGTTTCTCAGGCTGGGCCTGAGCTTCGGGGCTCAAGTAAGCCTCCTGCCTCAGCCTCCCGATTATCTGGGCTTACAGGGACCTGCCACTGCCCCAGACGATTCTTTCTTTTTAAATAAGTCACAGTGAATAATCACTGCATGATTGTCTGATCTGGGTTTCCCTGAAACGGGATCTGATTTCAAGATGCTCCACCTTGAAATGAAGTATCGCGTGACTTCTCTCTATACATCTCAGCAAGCACTGGGTTCTTGGATGATTAGGTGGGGCTCTTCCTTGAGCTTCCTGGGTGCAAAGACCAGGATTTATTTATTTCTGAAGTTGTGCAGCACAGTGTTTAAGAGAGTGAGACTCCCCAGTCCATATCCCAACACTACTGCTTATGAGTAATGCAACCCCAAATTAGGTCCTTAGCTTTCCTATGCCTCAGCTCCCTCATCTGTAAAATGGGGAAAATAACAGTCTCTCCCTCACTGGGCTGCTTTGGGGATAAAGATATCCAAACAAGCACTTAGAACAATGTGAAGCAACTGAAATGCTCTATAAAAGTTATCATCATATGCTGGGCATGGTGATTTATACCTGTAATCTCAGCACTCAGGAGGTTGAGGCAGGGGGATCACGAGTTCCAGGCCAGCTGATGCTATACAGCAATATCCTGTCTATAAAAAA
Organism: Pedetes capensis; assembly: GCA_007922755.1. NCBI lineage: Eukaryota > Metazoa > Chordata > Mammalia > Rodentia > Pedetidae > Pedetes > Pedetes capensis. Next base: position 44,515 of record VMDO01016319.1, on the reverse strand, counting down.
AAAAAAGAAAGAAAGAAAGAAAGAAAGAAATCATTACATACTCTTTTGTACCTAATATAGTAATTGGCTCATGAAAGCTGTCAAGAAAAAAGCTTTACCTGAGAATATAGGATGAATTCCTTGCCACCCTTTGCATTTATAAACGTGAGTTGGGTGTCAATCCTCTGCATACATATTTCCTCTTCATTTAAATGGGGAGCTGGTCTGGGCATAGTGGCGCATGCCTATAACTCTAGCACTTGGGAGGTTGAGGTAGGTGACTGTGAATTCAAGGCCAGCCTGGCTAACAGAGGGAGACCTTATCTCAGAAACAAACCACCACCACCAAAAAAACAAAAAAACAAAACAAAACAAAAATAAATAGGTCAGGGACAGCACTATTTCTAGGCAGTGCTCCACAGCACAGCTGTCTATCAATGCTGGATGTTTTTGCCCACTTGCTATTTCTGCACTGCATGTCTGTGCCGTTCACCTAAACAGCTGCAACACTCCTCTTCTCGCACAGCGATTCTATTTCTTTTATGTGCTACTGCAATTCAGGTAGCTGATGTCATTCTGAGATGGCACCCACGCCTACCCAGACCACTCAGCTCACCTTTAAGACTGTCTTCTGTTCCTCCCGTCAATTCCAAGCAGAAATGTTTTCTACAGCAACTGTCTTAAGCCTGGTGTACCTGAACTGCACAAGGAACAGCCACAGATAACTGTCCTGAGCTCATCTGAGTGTCGCCAAACTATAACCTAGTGGAAGCCGGCTTTCAAGAATCTTCACTGGAAGTGAGTACGGTGGCACCTGCTTGGAATCCCAGCACTCAGGAGGCTGAGGCAGGAAGATTGTGAGTTCAAGGGCAGCCTGAAATATGGTACACAGGGAGACTAGGTGTGTGTGCCTGTAGTCAGTCCCAGACACTCTGGAGGCTGAGGCAGAAGGATCACTTGAGCCCGGGAGGTTGAGGCCAGCCTGGGCAACACAGCAAGATCCTGCCTCAAAAAACAAAAACAAAAACAAAATGAAGAATCCGCATGTTCCAAAAGGGAAAATGGCTTATCATTTAATTGAACATATTTAGTCCCAACCTGTCTTCCAGGGTATTTGTAGAGTAGAGCAGGGCATAGATAAAGTACATAGTAAATGTTAGTTCTATGGATGCTAATTCCAGCTTCTTTCATCCTTCTCCTCTGGAGGCCATCCTTACTAGAATTATGTAGCACAAACTCCCCCAGACAATGGCAAGATCTTCAACTGTCAATGACTGAGGGACACTGACAGGAAGTACAACACTGGAGGTCTATGCACAGATTCTAGAGCCAGACAACCTGGGTTTGAGTCTGAGAATGGCCAGACACCAACTGTGATCTTGGACAAGGCACCGAAAGTGAGCTAAGTATCTGCATGAGGGATGGCGAGAGTCCCTGCCTCAAAGGGCTGTTTAACACGCGTGGTTCTTACAACACCATTTGGCATACGATAAACCCTCACAAACATAAGCTATCATTATTACATCTGTGTCACTGCACATTGGATGTCTAAATTGTAGTTGTTATTTCAAACTACTTCTGCTTCGATTCAATTCTTCCCTATTGTATCCCTGCCCGCCAAGTAACTCAGGTGCAGTTAATCTTGGACTCTTTCTCTCCTCTCTTCTCATTTCTCACATTCAGATGGGTCCAGGAGCCAGCTCCCCCTAGGCCTCCATGCCCCTGCCCCTGAAAGGCCCTGCACTGTCCACCTCCCAAAGTTCTCTTTGCCCTCACTCAGGCCAACTCGTGTTCTCTTACCAGGGCTAGTGACCTCCCTGCTTTTCTTTCCTTCTTCAGTCTGCCCCTCCTCTGGATTCCCCAGTCAGCTTTCTGAAGTGTGAATCTGCACAGATCACTCTTCTATGCACGAACCTTTCTTGGCCTTAATACATAGCACAACACAAAGTCCTGCTCCCCTAGCCTGGACCTTAAGGCTCTTCCTCTCTGGGGCTTGGCACACTCTCCCTGCTTCCTCCTCTCTCACCCACAGCCTCACCCTGCCCCGCTGCTGCAGCTGATCTGTGGGTGTTCTTTGTTTCTCTGCCTGCCCCACTCCCTTGGCCTGTAATATTTCTCCTCCCTTTCCTGCCCAGCTTTCAGACTTCTTCGAGGCTCAGCTCAAAATAAGTCAGAAGTAGTGTTTTATAGTCAATGAGTTGAAGAAAGTGAATTAATACATTTAAGAGAAATTTTCAAAAGGAGTTTATAAAATATGTGCTTTAGCTGGGCACTAGGGCACACAGAGGGGCTGGGATTTAGCTCAGTTGGTAGAGCACTGCACTGCAGTCTCTGAGGTCCCAAGTTCAATTCCCAGCACCACAAAAATGGGAGAAGGACCTGGCAATCCACTCCCAAGGCAATCCTGAAACAGTCAGCCATTGGAAACCCAATGGGGGTCGCTATGAGTTGGATACCGACTCGATGGCACCTAACAATAACAACAATAAGGGCACACAGCTGTAATCCCAGTGAATTGCGATGCTGAGGCCAGAGAATTGTAGGTTCAAGGCTGGAAGCAGCCTGTGAAATTTAACAAGACCCTGTCTCAACACAAAAAATAAAAAAGGAGCCGGGCACGGTGGCGCACACCTGTAATCCCATGGCTTGGGAGGCGGAGGCAGGAAGATCGCAAGTTCCAGAACAGAGGCAGTCTGCGTAATTTAGCAAGACCCTGTCTCAAAAAGTAAAAAAAAAATGGGCTGAGGTTGTAGCTCAGTGGTCTAGCACTTGCAGAGCATGCAGGCGCATGGCCCTGGGTTCAACCCACAGTACCGCGAAAAAAAAAAAAAAAAAAAAAGTAAAAAAGAAAAATGGGGCTGGGGGTGCAGCTTAGTGTTGTAATACTTGTCTAGCACATGGAAGGCCTTGGGTTCAATCCTCTCATACTAAACAAACAAAAATAAAATAGGCACTTTAAAAAATCTGCTGTGAGTTGAGTCTCTCTCTGGAGAAGCCTACATCCATAACTTGGACCTGTATTATTCTTTTCTTAGGGGTCTTTTTTTGAGATGGGTCTCACTGTGTACCCCAGGAGAGCCTGGAATGTGCTATGTATAACAGGCTAGCCTGGAATTTGTGTTAGTCCTCCTGCTTCAGCCACCTAAGTGCTGAGATTACAGGCATGCTCCATCGTACCCGGGGACAGGGCTCTCTTTCTAAAGCTTGTGCTTAGACCTAAACTGTGTACTATCTGTTATCTCTACTTAATAAACTTGCTAAAGTTTTTTGTTAAAAAAAAAAAAAAAGTAAATTTTTACTTTGGTAAACCAGAAAATCCAGTTAATCAGAAATTCTATAATGTTTGTTTAGTAGGTGCTTAACAGACATTAGGCATTTAGCATATATTTTTCTTATGTAATCTTCATAACAGTACTGCTGGTTTTACATTATTGCCCCTGCTCTTTTTTTTTCTTTTTGAGATAGGTTCTTGCCATCTAGCTGAAGCTGGCCTGACACTCATTACGTACCTCAGGTTGGCCTCAAACTCAAGATCCTCTTGCTTCTGCCTCCCCAGTGTTGGGATCACAGGTGTATGCCACCATGTCTAACCTTGGCTCTGCTTTTGAGGTGAAGAAACTTGGGTTAAGTAATTTTTCCAAAGGACTAAAAGACAGTAAATGACAAAGCTGTGATTTGAACACAGGTCTGCCTGATCCCAAAGCCTGTGGTCATAACCACTCTGCTGTGCTGCCTCACATCCTGTATGGATGCCTGGCATGTTTAAAATGTAATTCGGCCCCAGATCTGACTTGGAGCCTCCATCATGCAACGGTTCCACCACAGGCCTTACTATTACTTCCTGGACTGCTTTTCAGTATACCACCTAGTATGCTATAGTATGCTATAAGGTGCAATCGTTCTTTGTGAGGAAGAAGCTCTTCAGCTCAGTGGCTTCCACTTGATCTCGAGTCTCCCTCATTCATTATGCACCAACAGGAAACATCTACTGACTGCCTACCAAAAATCAGACACTTTACTAAACTAATTCCCTCAGTTTCTTCCAAGACCAACTTTATTCAGTCTCAGGAAAGCATTTTTCCAAATTTGAATACCTGAGTGCTTCTGAACAACAGGCAGGTAATTTGTTTTACAATAAATGAATCAATGATTTCCAGTAGTCTGTTTTCTTCAGAGAAATCTAGGCCCCTCAGTCCCTAGGGCTGAGTTTGTCCCTTTTTAGCTCCTCAAGGATAGGTCTGCTAGTGTCCATACAACATACCCACACAAATTTACTTCAGTAACTTCAACTTCTATGAGTTACTAAAACAAATCTCCTCGAGTCACTAAAATTTTCCCAGTCTTAGGTGATAAATATGGCCAAAGGATAGGTCAGTGTGTGATCCAGACCGGTACCAATGGACATTACAAAGAGTTATGGGCTGAAAGTCTGTGTTTTCCACAAATTCACATTAAGTCCTCACACCCAATGTGATGGTATCTGGAAAGGGGATCTTTGGGAGGTAATTAGGTCATGACAGTGACACCATCATGATGGGATTTGTTGTTGCTGGGTGCTGTTGAGTTGGGGCCTAATATGTATAACAGAACGAAAACACTACCCGATTCTGTGCCATACACATGATCTTTTTTTATGTCTGAGCTCATTGTTGCAGCCACTGTGTTTCTTCTTATTTTGAGTTGTGCCACGTTAGCAAATAGAGGTCCCAGGGATTCTACTCCACACCCTTCATTAAGTTCAACTCTACTTTGAGGAGGCAACTCTTTCCCAGTTGTCCTTTGAGTGCCTTCCAACCTGGGGGGCTCATTTTCTGTCACTATATTTGACAGCGCTTTCTCTGCTATAAGTTTGATCCAACTCAAAGGCACCTAACAACAACAATCTCTGCTATTCCTAAGGCTTTCAATGACTAATTGTTTTGAGAGTGGGCTGGGGGGGTCCTTCTCTCTAGTCTGTCTTAGTCTGGAAGCTTAGCTGAAACCTGTCCACCATGGGTGATGCTGCTGGCATCTGAAGTACTGGTGGTATAGCTTTCAGTATGAGAGCAACACCCAAGCCCCCACAGCACAACAAGCTGAGACACCTGGGGGCCACGATAAGATTAGTGACCTCCGAAGAAAAGACATGAGACGTGAGGACAGAGCAAGTTGGCCCCCCACAATCCAGGCAGAGTCTTCATAAAAACCTGACCGTGCTGTCCCTCAGATCTCAGACTTCCACCCTCCAAAAATAGGAGAAATAAATGTCTGTTGTTTAAGCCACCTAGACTATGGTATTTTACTATGGTGGCCTGAGCTAAGAAGGAGCTTTTAAGGATGAAGTTAAATTAAAAATAGGGTAATAAGAATGGGCCCAAGTCCAATGTAGTGTAGCTGATTCCTCTAGGCTGGACATGACCACTGCCATTATGAAACAGAACACCTGCAGACACCTAGGAGACCTCGCTCCATGGTAATGGCAATGGATAAGCAAAACCACACATCACACAGCGAGGCCTGTGGTAATGGCAATGGGGCTATGAACAGTTCCTCTTGGAGGGAGAGGAAGGAGGGTCATAAGACCATCAAGAGCTTTGAAGGGTGGCACGTACCTTAGTCCCAGCTGAGGCAGGAGGACTGCAAATTCAAGGCCAGTCTGGGCATCTGAGACCCTGACTCAAAAATACAAAAGGGTTGGGACAAAAAGACCCTCATGAGAACTCCCCTGAGGTGTCAATCACCACTCCCCCTGCCCCAGCTACACATGATGCTAGATTAGGTATAGGTAAAGCAGTGGGGGCAGGATTCTTTGGTGGCACTGCCTGGGTCACCAACACTCCTGTAAGCCCAATAAACTTAGTGGCTTGCTAAACTGGAATTGATGCAGTCCTTTCTTTGGCCTGTCTGCGCCTTGTCTGGGGTGAATGGACAATCCTTTTACGCCTTCTGAGGGAAAGAAGTTCACACACCATCCAACATGAATAGAGTCCTTGTACGAGGCAAGGATATGAAAAGATTCCAGACGTGTGCATGCAGAGAGAGGCCCTGTGACCACACAATGAGAACTCTGCTTTCTGTAAGCCAACAAGAGAGGCCCCAGAGGCAACGGAGCCTACTGACACTTCGGTCTTGGAGGTTTACCCTCCAGAACGGCGAGAAAATAAACCTGTTTCTAAAGACACCCAGGCTGTGACATTTTGTTATGGCAGCCCTAGCAAACTAATACACAGAGTGAAATCACAAGTACCATATTATCTACAATCCTCACTGGCATTAAAATTGATGACTGATGGCTGCTTTATGCAGTCACTAATTCTAAAGTGGGAGAAGGGCCAGGTAATCCACTCCCAAGGCAATCCCGAAACAGTCAGCCATTGAAAACCCTATGAGGGTCGCTATGAGTCAGATACCAACTCGACAGCACCTAACAACAACAACAATTCTAAAGTGTTTCCATATGTTAGGCCTCCAACTAAGTGGTTGGATAGTATAGAGATAATGCTTCAAATCATTAACAAGCAAAATGAAAGTGGCTCATATGCCTTCCCTCTCTAAAAATACATCCTTAGAAAACACCAATGGTAGAGCCGGGCATGGTGGCGCACGCCTGTAATCCCAGCGGCTCGGGAGGCGGAGGCAGGAGGATCACAAGTTCGAGACCAGAGGCAGTCTGTGTAATTTAGCGAGACCCTGTCTCAAAAAAGTGAAAAACTGGGCTGAGGGTGCAGTTCAGTGGTCTAGCACTTACAGAGCATGCAAGCGCAAGGCCCTGGGTTCAACCCCAAGTACCGCAGAAAACCAAAACCAAAACCAAAAACAACAACAACAAAAAACACCAGTGGCCATGACCTTGTCAAGAGAAGTCACATCAACTGTTCCTTCTGCCCAATATCCCCTTCAACTCAAGCATGATGAAAGTCGTATCGCCCAACGAGCAGGTCACCTTACCTAATCCTTCCAGCTCTTGAACTACTTCTTTCCAAACAGGCTCGATATGGATACAGCTAAAGCACCAGTCTGAGGTGATCTTGATGAGGTAGGGTTTCTTAAAGCTGTCTGGAACCACTTCATTGACGTAGTGTGAAAAGTGCAGCAAATACTTTTCATCAATTGAGTCCCGCCGCTCAGAATTGAAAGGGAAGTGGAAAAAAGATTCGTCAAAATAGAAGTTTTCATGGAAGTGGCGGAAGCGGTACTCTCGCTGCTGCTGCTTCTGGAAGCCCTGACTCTCGCCAGCATCGCCATAGTGATCATAATTTGCTCTCTTTTCTTCATTGGAAAGAATCTGTAAAGAAGAGAAAAGGAATCTCAACAACAAGAGGTTCACCCAAGGGCTTTTCTTTTTTGCGGTGCTGGGGATGGGACCCAGGGCCTTACGCATGTGAGGCAAGTGCTCTACCACTATGCTACATCCCAGCCCCAAAGGGCATTTTCTGTAAGCAGCGTGAAAGACATAGAAAGAAAATGAATGCAATGATTTTGACATGGTTAGATATTCTAATTGCAGTCGCTCAACATACCGAGAAACTTCTCTAGACAGAAACTTTAAAGATAAGATCAAAATCTTTCAGTTGTGTAGATATTCATGTTTGTGTTAGCATGAAAGAACTCAAAATATCTCAGAATGCACTTCAGTAAACAAATAAGTAAGCTGAGCACGGTGGTACACGCTTATAATCCTAGAGACCTGGGAGGTGGAAGTAGGAGGATTGTGAGTTAAAGGACAGAGGCAGCCTGAAAAGCTTAGTGAGACACGGACTTAAAAATAAAAGAAAATTAAAAAGGGGGGACTGGGAGTGCAGCCCAGTGGTAGAGCACTTGCAAAGTATGTGTGAGGTCCTTGGTTCAAACCTCAAATACAGCAAAGGGGAAAAAAAAAAAAAAGGTAATAAACAAGACTTAATGCATTGTTGATCACAACAAAATTGACTTGGTCATACCTTTGGAATCATTTGGACACAGTCTGGTGGCCACAGAATTAAGTCTGGTGTCTTTTATGTTAGTTGAATTTATTTTACTCAAAAACAATTTTGAAGTCTCAAATTTGAGAATCTGTTGAGGATGATCAATCAATCTATGAGCTAAGTGCTGTGTCTTGAACAGCATTACCCTACACAAATCAGGAAGGCAGGGATGTATCTGCAATGTATATTCTGGACCAAACTGCTTAAGCTGGTAAGTTGGAAAATGATTAAACATCTTAGATTTAAAGGCATTTGTAACCTTGTGGCACTTCAATAATTATAAGTGTCTAAAAAGGCAATAGAGGCATATATTCTAGGTAATTTCGCAATTCTAATTAAGGCTTTTAAAATAGGCCAGGTTTTCCAAATGCTAAAGTATTGAGGTACTTGTTTCAACATACTGGATGTGGTCAGATATGTTCTCTCTACCAATACATGAAAACTGGGCAAAGGCAAAGGGAATGTGCCCTTTCTGAGAGGATATTATAGAACTGATTACCTAAGGAGCATTTTATAAGTTACTGGAGGCATCACAGAGTGTGACACAGTACCTCGTAAGCCTTGCTGATTTGAATGAACTTGTCTTCTGCTCCAGGATCTTTGTTTTTGTCTGGATGCCTGAAACACAGATGAGACAGCCAGTGAGACTAGATTTAATTGTTTACCCATGATCATTTAACATCCTTATACACATAGTCCACTACACGAGAGGCAAACGGAGGGCCATTTCGTTATTATAAGTTTCCTTTTAAAAATGGTAGAAACGATCCGTTGCTTTACACAACTATAATAAATGGAACCTTCTAACAGGCGATTTCTTCTCCAGCTGGGCACATTTTCAAAGCACCAGAGAGCACTGCAGCATTTCACTGAGGAGAGGTGCCACAGGCGCACGTCCTCACACTGCTCCCAAGCAGTGCTCGGGCAGGCTCAAGACTACATCACTTATTCAAAGAACGGACTGCTGATCCCAGGATTGCAGCATTTCCTCCCCATGTCAGAGGGGTTTGGATGCAGGTGTTTCTTCTGACAACACAGGCAGATGGCCACAAGACACAGCTTTCAGGATGCGCAGTGAGATTGCTTAGTAATGGCTGGGTTTCACACAGTATCATGCTACTGACTTTCAAATGATAACACTTTAGTTTTCATTACTACTCTGGTTATAATCACTCTGTGATTGCCTTTTACCTACAAATCAGTAATGATTTCAAGGCCACATGATTAAGCTGTGTAAAAAGGCCAAAAAAGTTCAAGTGAAGATCAAAGTTATTTCAACTGATCTTAGAGCTAAATATTCAACGTTTGCTATTATCTATAGCTGGCAATCAACTGTCTCCACCTTGAGGTCATGTATTGTTCTGCATTTTTTTTGTGTTTATACCAGTTTCCATCTTGAGGATCATAAAGTCGTACAAACCAGGACCTAGGTTTGCTTCCTCTGCAGCCCTCTAAAGATCTAAATCAGTGTTTTGGATACACTGAATTTTCCATGTTCACTTAATTAGGACTCTCTGTATGACAGTGAGTGTTTGTGTATTTATTTATTTATTTATTTAGACAGGGTCTTGCTATGTAGCCCAGGCTGACCTCAAATGTGACCTCCTCCTGCCTCAACCCCCGAGTGCTGGGACTACAGACATGGGCCATCACGCTCAGTCACGTTTCCCCTGTACATAGTCACTGCATAAAGCAGTGAATTTAGTCATCTCTACTAAATTTCCTTGAGTAAAGGTTTTGGAAAGGAACAATTCACAAGATGGTAAATAACTACCAGCAACACATCAAATGCATCGGAATTAAAAAAATCTACAATTCAACTAGTTTTAGCAGGACTATGTTTAGATGAATTATACCACATCTTCTGATCTCTCTAAAAACAAGGAAATGTCAAATGGTTGACTATTGAATTTGGACATCACTTCACTATTAACCATTTAGTCCTTGCTATGACTGTTAGTGGAGAAAAAAAAATCTCAGGTAGGCATCATGAAAACAGCATAACATAACGAAACGAGATGGTGGTTCCGAAGCATGTTTCTGGATGACAAAAACAAAAAACCAAAAAACCCAGAAAAAGTGTTTTCCATATCCAAACTTAGGCTACAGACTGAGTGGATACGACTGTGGAATCATACACGTGAAGACTTAACACAAAGAACTCTACAGGGGAAGAACAGTAGGAAGGGGTTTTTCAGGAGGCTGAAGCAAAGAGTGTCTTGCTGACAGCTGGGTTAGGAAACACGGATCCTGCAACAGGGATCAAAGCCCAAGAGCTGAGGAAGGACAAGACAGTTTCAGCTTATAAGGAATATTTTCCTAAATGTGGGAAGATATTGCAAAGTTGAAAACATTTAGAAAAGGATAAGTTGAGCCTTAGGAAAGTACTGTCCACGGGTATTTTCAGTGAATATGAAACTATTTCATCAACTATAATATAACACACAACCTTTAAATTTCAAAGTGAAGGAAATATTTTGCATGGTATCGACTGGCTGTCTAGTGACCACTAAAGGAATAAAAAAAGGAAGATAGAAAAGCCAATACAGCAAAGGATGAGGCAAATTAATTTACTGTTCAGCTGATTGAACCTTGTTATACCAACTTGCTTTTTCTTGGGGTAGAAGCGGTTATTTTGCTAACACAGATGACAAATAAAAAGTATCTGTGATAAAACTTAATTATTAGGAGAGAAGCAAAAACTAATTTCAAATGCAATTTCATCAAGCAAGAGAAAATTCTTGTGAAGTCCAAGAAACATTTAGTAAAACATTCAATAAAATATGATCCAACACTTAACCACTTCTCCCTGCTGCAGCTCATTCTGAGAAGTCACACTGGGAAACAGGGCTATTTTCAGGGTTCATGGAAGCATTATGTTGTGATATGGAGACTATGCCAAATGACAGAACATTGCCATAGCCAAAACAGCGGACAATAATAGTACAGCAGAAACATACAGGAAAAGTAAAAATTTAGACTTTCACTGGCTGATACTATATATTTCTATGGTGATGAATTACTCCTAGAGAAAATCTAGTTAAGGAAGAAAAGCATATGACTCATTTAATCAATATCCTAATACCCTTTTCAGCTCTGGAAGACAAAAAAGTCAAAGCTGCACATTTTAATAAATCCCACATCCTTAAGCTAGCCTTTCTGCTCTGAAACTTTGTCAAAGGCTATATCCTGCTCAAAAGAATGCTGTTATTTTATGAATTGTTGTTATTGTTGTTAGGTGCTGTTGAGTCAGTGTCCCACTTATAGCGACCCTACGTACAACAGACGAAACACTATTGTCCGTGTTTCTCTGTTATTCATAGGGTTTTCAATGAGTGATTGTTTTCTGGGAGTGGGTTGCCCGGTCTGTCTCCCAAGACTACAGCACCTGGTATTCCCAGGTGGTCTCCCATCCAAGTACTAACCAGGTCCGACCCTGCTTAGCTTCTGAGATCTGACAGGATTGGACACCACAGTGGTATGGCTGCAGGCACTTTATGAACTAGCTCCAGATTTATATATGTTACTTTAAACATAAAGAGGCAAGAGTCGGAAACGTTACTGAAAGTAAGTTTGATTTAATGAGTCCCTGGAAAGAGGCCATTCATATTTAGAAACTGCCTTTTTAGCACCCCATTCTGGGCTCCTCATAATATGATCTAAAATATTTATTAAAAGCATTATACTGTACTAACTTTTACCTTTATTTCAACCAGTTCAATACCAAGATAAATCTGCTCACTGAAAAAAGAATGGTGCCATGCAGAGTTATGTACAGGCTGCAAAGTCATCTGCATGTGGCAGCTTTGTTCCTCTTGCCCATCATCCTATTTTAACTTAGCTTCTCCCCTGACAAACACTAACCCACTCAACCGCATTTGTGCCCAGATAGGCAAATGATTAAGAAATAAAATATCCACCGGGTGCAATTGCATACACCTGTAATTCCAGCTAATTGGGAGGCAGAGGCAGGAGGATCTCAAGTTTGAGACCGGAGACAGTCTGCATAATTTAGTGAGACCTTGTCTCAAAAAGAAAAAAAAAGAAATAAAATACACACTCACTGTTGGTGCAGAAGAACAAACTATGGAACCTAGAGGTAATAAAGTTTTTCCAACTCTGAGTCTTGATTTTCTCATCTGTAAAATAGGTTCGACAACATCCTCCTTCATAGGCTTCATAAGATTTCAATGAGATAAAATGCACAGTACCTAGAGGTTAGCATGTAGTAGTTACTCAATGATGGTGCCTATCACAATTTTTCTTTTCCCTGCTTGTGGCTGGGTCAGCCAGCTGGAAGTCACCTGTATCTTTCCCATCCTTCCCTCCTCCTGTTGCTTTTCCTCTAGCTGAATCCAGCACATCTGCCTCTCTGGCATGGCCAACACTTTGGGAGAAGAAACCAATGTTTGCCTAAAATAAGTTTTAGGTTCATTGCTACCCTGCAAATTATAACTCTGATAACTCCAGGTAACTCCAGGTAAAGCTATTTCTATAAGATTTTCTTTAAGTAATGTACTTGGTTTCTGAGTATCTTTTTCAAATTAAGGGCAAAAAGTACTACTTCTAAACTTTTGTAAAGCCTAAAAATTAATAATTTACAGAATAGAATTGTATAGAGTTCTCTTTAGCAATTATAGTTATAGAGAGTTACTTTATGAATAATTCATCATGGGAAGGTGGCTGGCATTTAGCTCAGTTGGTAGAGTGCAGCTCTATGCTCTCTGAGGCCCTAAGTTCAATCCCCAGCACTGCAGAAATGGGAGAAGGATGTGGTAAGCCACTCCCGAAACAATCAGACACTGAAGACCCTATAGATAGCAGAGATATAGTGACATAGTGCTGGGCATGGCACAGTGCCAGGGAGTGTTTCGAATGTTTTGTTCTTTTGTACACAGGGTCACTATGAGTTGGACCCGACTCAACAGCACCTAACAACATCATCATGGGAAGGTAGCTTATCCATTACATTGTTCATTACGTTGTTTAAAAAGAAAATTAAAACTGTGTCTTACTTTATTTAGGTTTTTTTTGTTGTTTATTTTTGCAGTACCTGGGGGTTGAAAACAGGACCTCGCACATACTTTGCAAGTATTCTACCATCAGCCTGCACCCCCAATATTTTTTATTTTGAAGCAAAGTCTTAAGTTATGCAGGCTACCTCTAGTCTCAAACTTGCAATCCTCCTGCCTCAGCTTCCTGAGTTGCTGAGATTACAAGTGAGTGCCACTGTGCCCAGCTGCTTGGGTTTTCTTTTTGAGACAGGGTCTTGCTATATAGCCAAGGCTTGCCTGGAACTCACTACGTAGCTCAGGCTGACCTCAAACTACCCATCTTCCTGCTTCAGCCTCCTGAGTGGTGAGATTACAGGCATGTGCCACCACACCCAGCTCCACCCTTCTTACTTTAACACTGAATATGCTAACCGTATCTAAAGCAATCCTTTAAGCCAAAATATTCCTAAAAGGGCTTCTCATAGTAAACATAGGCTTTGGATCTTATCACTAAAAATTATAGAATGTGAACATTAGTTCTACATAAATATTCTACAAAGATAAATATATATATAGCATGAACATAGAAACAGACAGATACAAGCTAATCATAATTTAGGCTTCATTCTCCTGCTAATACTGCTTAGCTTATATTAAACTTCCATTTCTTTGTTTCACCTACCATTCCCGGGCGAGCTTCTTATAAGCCTTTTTAATGTCAGCCTGACTGGCTGTTCGGCTGACCCCTAGGACTCTGTATGGGTCAAAATCCAACGCAGATAGAATTTGCAGGATCAGAACCAGAACTATCAAGAACTGCCAGGAAATGCTCAACTTTTTCACTTCCATTTCTCTTCCTTTCCAGAGCTGAAATGATCGAAGAGGCAGTAAGTTTCAGTGGCAGAAACCTGGACAGTCTTCCTTTTTAGGGGAAGGTATAAGATATACAGATGAAAACCAAAACAAAAGATATTTTTCAGGAAAATGTGTCAAGTTGTTTGACTATATCTTTTAAAGTCAACACTCTTACTACGACTTTTGAATACCACAAATAAGAACTACTACAGATGAAAAGATGAGGAATAAGACTTCATAGTGACTCTCCAGAAACCCGGGATTAGAAAAGCTTTTAAAATGACTGAAAATGAATGAGATGGAGAAATAATACATGAGTGTGTGAAAATACAAATAGGATAATCAGCTGACTACATATCAAATATATGATTTCATCTTCCCTGACAACAAACTTAAAATTAGCGGTTTAAGAATACTTAATTCAGTATGTGTTATATGAACTCATGACATCATAAGATTTACTACATGCTAAACTACAGTATGGGATCATTGTGGCGTTCTTGGGCACTAAGTACAAATGTGCAAGTAAAATATCCTTAAAAATTATTGTGCAGTAAGATTTACTGTGCCTTAATTGTATTTTTTCTCACCACCATTTATCAAACAAGAAAACAAGAAGTTGTTCTTTTCTTTTCTGTTTTTTTTTTTTTTTTTTTTTTTTTTTTTTTTTTCTCTTTTTTGGTACTGGAGAGCTGAACCCAGGGCTTCACATATACTTTGTAAGTGCTCTACCACTGAGCTGCACCTCCAGCCCTCTTTTTTTATATTTTATCTTGAGACAGGGTCTTACTAAGTTACATCCGCTGCTGATGGCCCCAAACTTGGGATCTTGCTGATTCGGCCTTCCAAGTTGCTGGGATTACAGGCCTAGGCCACGGTGCTGTTCTTTAATTACCAGCACAGTCATTATAAATGGAAACCTCAGGTAAGAAAAAATGGTGAGAAAAAAATTAGAATTAACGGCAAAGACTTGAAGAACAGGCATGGTCTTAAAATGTTTTAACTTCATCTCTGGTGAGTACAGGAGCTGAGGTCATTGTGGGTTGAGAAATAATTCTGGCTAAGATGAATAAGGTAGTTTGGTATGAAGACTTTCACTCTCTAGGATTATGATGTGTTATGCTATACAATGCTTTTTTCGTGGGTCACATTTATCTTGACTCCTCAAATACACTAACAAAGTGTTAAGGTTCAAGTGTGTAATGGGACACCTTACTCAAGAGGGGCAAAACTGGAACTTGGGTGGATTTTGGAAGACTAACCCTAATTGGAAGTCCTCACAAATCGACTATCTGATGACCAATGTTTAGAGATGCATGCATTTCTGGGTAAAATCTTAAAGCAAACCAGTTTCTTCCATAAGACAACCTGATTCTGCTCTGCACATAAAACGCTAAGGTGATGTAGCCACTGGTTAAGCACATAGACTTTGGAAGCATAGTAAGGTTAGGACCTGTCCTCCACCCTCTATGACCTTGGGCAAGTTACTTAAACCAAGCCTTAATGTCCTTATCCACAAAGTGGGAGTGAACACCACCACCCTGCAGGATCGCCATGGGGAACTCAACGTAAGGTTTACTAAGCATAGAGCCAACAGTGAGGAAGTGGTAGTAGTAGTATTTCTACCATGCAGAAGGTTCACTGCCGTGTTGGACTGTGTCAGCTCCCTCCAGTTCGAGCGGCAGAGGGCTTGTGAAGTTCTTTTGCTGACCATCTCCAGCTGCAAGGTGCCGCCAGCCTCAGGCAGGAACAACCTGCCCAACAACAGGTAGGCTGCGGGTCCTCCGATCGGGGCGGCTCCGGGGGACAAGCTCTGAAGTGTGAGCCCCGAATGAGTGCCCGCTGGAGATCGCAGCCTTCCAGGAGGAGGCCCCCTCCCCCACCGCCCCCGAGAGCCAGCGCCGGGCCCTGTCGGCTCCCGGTTCCCCCCCCGGCCCGGCGGGGACTGGGGAAGAGAAGGAATTAACAGGGGACCCCCCTGAGCCTGTCCGGCTCTGCCGCGTCTGCGGCGCCGCGCGTCACGCGGGGAAGCAGTTACCGGGAAAGGGCACCAGCCCAACCGGCTGCGGCGTCCGTGCTCCAGTGAGTCCGCCGGACCCGGAGCTTCCAGTCCACACCAGCGTTCACCGGGCCTGGGGAGGGGAAAGAGGCGGGGACCAGGCAGAGAGGAGTCACATGACACTTAAAGAGCCGGCGCACGGAAGGCGCAGAATGAACCGATCCCGGGCTTCTACTTGAGACTCCGTTTTGACCCTTGCCATCCGCCGTCTGCGCGTGGACCTGGCGCGGTTGCTATGGGAACGAGCCGCGCTCTTTGGCTAGGTCCGAAGGGTCGATCGTGACCAAAGAGGCCAAAACGTGCCTCCTAGCGAGGCCAAGTCGCTACGCCTTATGGGATGTCAGGAAGACCTCCCCGGTCAAGGGAGGGATTTCCACCTCTGCGAGGAGAGGGCTCACGTCTGGCGACAGTTGCTAGGATGGGGAAGCAATCGCTGGTCCCAGCTGTCTTTAACCCTATTCATAGACTCGGAGAGCGTCAGAATTGGAAGGGACCTTAGGGATCCTTTCTAGTTCAACTCCTCCATATCTGAGGCTCAGAAAGGGACAGGGACTTGCCCAAGGCCCAGAATCTAGGACTCCAATCCTATTTACCGGCGAGGGCCAGACTTAAGCACTGGAGAAAGGTGGTCGAGGGAGGGAAAAACGCCCTCATGAATGAAGTAAACTTTCTTTGAGTGAACGAGAGAGGTGCCTTGGGAGATACAAAGAAAGATTTCATATCTCCCTGTCCTGTTGTTAGGTGCCCTCTAGTCGGGTCTGACTCATAGCCACCCTATGTACAAACACAACGAAATACCCCCATATTCTCTGCCAGGCACACAATCTTTTTTTTATGTTTAAGTCCATGGTTATAGGCACTGTGTCAATCCATCTAGTTGAGGGTCTTCCTTTTTTTTTGTTGTCCCGCCACTCTCCCAAACATGTCCTTCTCCAGGGATGGGTCCCTACGGACTACCTGTCCAAAATATGTAAGATGAAGTCTAGCCATCTTTCTTTCTAAGGAGCACTCTGGTTTCACTTCTAGGACAGATCTGTTGGTCCTTTTGGCAGTCGTGGTATATTCAATATTCATCTACAGCACCATAATTCAAAAGCATCACTTCTTTTCCTGCCTCTCTTATTCAATGTCCAGTTTTCACAACCATATGATGTGACTGAAAACACCATGGTATGAGTTAGGTGCACCTTCATCTTTAATGTGACATCTTTATTTTTCAACACTTTAAAGAGGTCTTTTGCAGCAGTTTTCCCCAATGCAATGTGCCTTTTGATTTCTTGACTGCTGCTTCCACGGGTGCTGATTGTAGAACCAAGTAAAACAAAATCTTGGATGACCTCAATCTTTTCTCCATTTATCATAAAGTAGCATACTGACCCAGTTATAAAGATTTTTGCTTTGTTGAGGTGCAATCCATACTGAAGGCTGTGTTCTTTGATCTTCATAGTAAATATTTCAAATCCTCTTCAAAGCAAAGCTGTGTTGTCTACATAAGACAAGCTGTTAATGAGTCTTCCTCCAATTATGATGCTATGTTCTTCTTTATCAATCTATGCTTAGCAAATAATCTCCACCCTGCTTTTTTTTATTCTTTTCATTTATTACTCACTGTATCTTTTATTTATTTATATTGTTTATTGCATGTCTCCTCCCCCTGGAATGTAAGCTCCTGAGAGCAACGGTGTGTTATTTCATTCACTTCTATATTCTCCTTTTCTTCACAGAACTTGGCACATATAGGCTGCCAAAAAATATTTGTGAAATAAATGAAGGAACGGAGCTAAGTTTTTTGTTTCTTTGTTTATTTTGACAGTGCCAGGGATTGAAATAAAGACCTCTTTCATTCTAGGCATGTACACTCCCACTGAGCTACCCTGTAGTCCCTGAAGCTAAGGTTTTGCTGCTCCAGTGAGTGCATTTGTTAAACCAAACTTGCAGTAATAGGTTGTTTTTGACTGAGGTCCTACCTTTCATCCCAATAGACCAGAATAGAGTCACTTATGCTAAAGTTCTGTCACCACTGCCATCACTATGTTATCTGACATTCCGAGAAATCTGGTGAGAGAGATAACAGCCAAATCCCCAAACAGGTCAGTTTTAGTCAACATGATAAGCAAGTCTCCTTGGCTTTCTGTTTGCTGTTTCTGTTTTCCTCAGCCTTTCTATATAAAATCAACCTCATCTGCTCAGCTTGTGGGAATGCTCATTCTAGTTTATGTAATGAACTGTTGCCTGATTCTAGAATCACAAAACAAATCCAGATCGTTAAGTTATTGTAATTTTGTCTTTTGACATATTCTAAGATGAACTCTTGATTAAGATTCCAGCTTGAATCCTGCCTGCCTCTGTCAGTTTCTACCTGTGCTTCCTTGACCTCTTCTCTGAGACTGTGTCCACATGGGTCAAACAAGCAAAGACTACTTCTCTGGCAGGATTGTAGCAGGAATAAATGAGATCAAGTGGCTAGCACAATGGCAAGGGTTTAACCAATGCTCAATAAATAGAAACAATTACTTTTGAAATATGGAAATGAGCGAAACAAAACCGTGAGAGTTCAGAGGACTAGCTTTCTGCCTATTTTTTTCTGTGTGGGAGGTACTAGGGCAGGAGGGAGAGAAGAGGGAAATGGAAGACTGTGTATGGTAAGCGTGGTTCAATGAGACAAGGGAGCCAGGAACCTCGAGCTTGGAGATCCGAGCCCCGGGGGCAGGGAGGGGGACGCAAACTTTTATTGGCTGCAGGGGAGGGTGCTACAAGGAAGCCATACCCTGGAGGGAGATGAACGACCGGGATAGGCTACGGCTCTAAGCATGGCTTTCTTTCCTTCTTACTAGTAGTGTGATCCCTGTGAGTCTATGTAAAAGCAGACATCCTGAATTCTGGCAAAGGGCCGGTGACTGGCTGGGAAGTGCCATAATCGCTAAGGGGAACTAGCAGGAGTGAGGGTGGCAGGGACGCAAGTGTGGGGCCAGGAGCGAGGTGGTGACACTGGCAGGGCCGTGGGGCGGAGCGAAGGCGGGTCCTGAGGGCGGGTCTCGAGCGCAGTGGAGGAGCTGTGGCGTGAGGGTTTACTCCTGGGGACCCCGGGAGGACGCAGAGACCCGGTAGTGACTCCGGGGGCGCGTCTTGGGGGCGGGGCGAGGGTGTGAGAGCTCTTGCGGTTGTGGTGAGTGTGGAGGTGGAGCAGCGGCAGGGGGCGGGGCTAGGGAGGGGGAGCACCGACTCGAGGGCCCGCCCTGTGGGCTGGGCTGGGCTGGGGTGTCGGGGCTGAGCAGTGACGTGAGTAGGGTCCCCGGGCGGGGCGAGGATTCAGGTTGGGTGGGAGGGGGTGGGGCGATGGTCCGGGGCGGAGCCGAGAGGGCCTAGTCTTGGTGGCCCCGCCTGGAGGCGGGACGTGGGCGGAGGGCGGAGACTGGACAAGAGACGATGGGGGGGGCCCGATAAAGGGGCGAATCCTGGGGCGCAGGAGGGGGCGGGACGCGGGTCCTAGGGCGGGTCCTGGAGATCGGGCTGGGCGCGGCCCCGATGCCCGGAAGCGGACAGAATCCGGGGTCCTCCGCTCTGCTGGCCATGGAGGAAGCGGACCGACAGCTCCTACGGCGGTGCCGGGTGCGCCTCGTGAGCGACCTGCAGGTGGCCCCGCTTTGGGACTCTCTGCTGAATCGTCAGCTCTTCACGCCTGACATGATCGAGGACATCCAGGTGCGCACCCGCCGCTACTTGCCCTTAGCCTGCGTCTGGCGCCTTTTTTTTTTTTTTTTTTCGATACTGGAGGGTTGAACATAGGGCTTTGTGCATGCTAGGCAAATCCTCTAGCCCTGACCTGCACCCTCAGCTCCTTTTTTACTTTTTATTTTGAGATGGGGTCTTGCTAAGTTGCACATGCTGCCTCTAATCTCGAACTTGATTGAGATCCTCCTGCCTGCGTCTTCCAAATAGCTGGGATTACAGGCATGGGCCAGGGCACCTGGCATGTCCCTGCTTTTCGTGCCACACGGACTTCCACATAGCAGATGGGGACAGTGAGGCTCCACCAGCAGGGCTACTGAAGCCACAGCATAACTTAGTGGCCCAGCTCCTGCCCTCTTCTGCTCTCTTGGTACTCACTCCTTTTGGGAACCAAAGATTTGGGCAACCTCATTCTCCCTTCCCGTATGAAGCACACTGATCCTTCAGCAGAACCAAAGAATCTTAAACACGTCTTTGTTGAGTGTTTGCTAAAGCGACTCCACCACACACACCATCAGCATGCACTCTTAGTACTTGTGTTTCTTGTGTGGAAGGAGGCATATGTGTTTATCCTTCTCTAGCATAGGGGTTCTGGACACTCACTCTGATGTCAGACTGCCTGATACTGTGTCCTTGGTCTAGTCACTCATTTTCTTTGAGCCTCAGTTTCCTGGGCTGTGAAATGGGGCTACAGTAATATTGTCTTAAGGGCTAAATGAGATAATGGACGTGAAGTAGTGTAGTGCCAAGCACAGAGTAAGGGCCCAATGTACCCACCCAGTCCTCCTTGGCCAGGCCCTTATGCTTTAAATTATGTTTTATAAGAAGTTTTGGAAACGAAGCTGATGCAGGTAATGAGAGGATAATAAAATCACACATTTGAGGGTTTTTAGAGAGGCACACTATGTCCTTATCCTATTTGAGCCTTCCACTGGCCCCTGAGATTATGGGAGTATGTCCTACCGTGAGGTGCAGTAGGTGTGAATGATGGACGGGAGGCTGCTCTGGAAGCTGCCTTGCAGGCTGAATCTCCAGCTTTTGCATCATCCATGGCCTGGAGGAGAAATAGGAGAAAGTGGTCCAGTGCTGTAGGGTTAATTACCAATCAGCAATAAAAGAACTCTTAGGAGTATCCTCTGTGTGGCCCGTATTAGGCAGTGGACTGGTCTGAGTGGTTTGCCTTCAGGCACATTCACAGGGGTCACAAACTCAAATGGGCTCTTGAGAGGCCCCTTGGGTGGGCATTATAACAGGCAGCCTCTGCCCTGCCTGCCTCTCTAGCTGAGAGTGTCTGACCTGCATATTGGCCCAGTGTTAACAGATATTTTGCAATTGAAAAGACAGACTGGGGATCTTGCTTTTGATGTCCAGTTCTCTGATTTAAAATTCTAGCAACAAATTCAGAATTTATTTTCTCTTATTATTTTTTTGCAGCACAGGGCATGGAACCCATTCTACCACTGAGCTGCACCCCCAGCCCTTTTTTTTTTTTTTTTTTAATTTTTTGAGACAGGGTCTCGTTAAGTTACACAGACTGCCTCTGGTCTCGAACTTGTGATCTTCCTGCCTCCACCTCCTGAGCCGCTGGGATTACAGTAGTGCACCACGGCACCTGCCGTCCTTTTTAAATTTTTATTTGGAGACAGGGTCTTGGTAAGTTGCACAGGCTGCTTCTGACCTTGAACTTGTGATCTTTGGGCTTCAGCCTCCTGAGTTGCTGGGGTTTCAAGCGTGTGCCACATTGCCTGGCCAGACTTTTTAAAGTAACTTGTACAAACCGTAAGTCGCCACTGGTATGAGCTGATAAACAGGCTTTGCAGCCAGATGGACCTGGGCCTGCATCCTGGCTTCGTTACATGCATATTGAGTGTGCCTTGTCTGAAGTGCTTGGGACCAGAAGTGTTTTAGATTTCAGATTTTTTCAGATTTTGAAATTTTCTGGGGATGGAACCTAAGTAAACATGAGATTCATTTTTGCTTCATATGCATCTTTTGCACATTTCAAAAGGCCATTTTATACAATATTTTAAATAATTTTGTGCATAAAGCAAAGTCTGATGAGGTGAGATTTTCCACTTGTGGCATCATGCCAATATTCAAAAAGTTTCAGATTTTGGAGCATTTCAGATTTTAGATTTTCAGATTAGGGATGCTCAACCTGAATTAGCAAGTTGTAGACAAACAAACAAAACCCTTCCCGTGACTTAGTTTTCCTTATCTGTGAAGTGGAGAAACGGTAATTTATTCTTTAAGGTTGTCGAAGGGGAAGAATGAAATGATATATTTAGCACAGTGTCTGACACACTGAGTCTTCAGCAAATGCTGAGGGAAACCTACAACCCCATGATCTATTTGCTAGTGGGATTTATCTTCCTAGTAACACTTAAGTATGTGCTTTTTGGTATAGTATCATTAGCCACAGAGCTTATTTACAAGTAAATTTGAAGAAATTAAAATTAAAAATTCAATTCCTTCACTGTACTCCCCCATGCTCAGCGGCCCCATGTGGCTGCTCCTTACCACAGCACGCAGCACAGGTGCAGAACATTTCCATCCTTGTGGAAGGTTCTTGCGCAATGCTGCTGTAGGATTTCTGAGGACACGGTGGTGTCTTGCCCTGTGGATCATGAGTCTTTTTTTTGGTGTGGTCTGTGAACCCTGAGGAACTTGTCTAGAGCTGGGTCTCCAAGGACAGGCAACCGATAGCCAAGAACTTCCTCCGTCCTGACTTAGTGAGCAGCCGCCCCACCATCCTGACACCTGTCAACCTTGACCCTTCCTGCATCTTCACAGTCCACCCAATCAGTGCCCACAGCCAGTGGAGTCTCCCACTTGCCAATCTCTGCTCCATCTTCTCACATCTCTTCATTCCACGTGTGCCGCCTTTGCCACCTCCCGTCCTGGCTATGGCTTACTTCTTTCCATTGTCTACCCTGTCCCTGGGGTGATTTTTCAAAAGAGTAGCTTACTCTTTCTCTCTCTCTCTCTCTTTTTTGTGATGCTGAGGGTTGAACTCAGGGCCTTGTGCACGATGGTCCTTCTGAGCTATATCTCCAGCCCCAAGGCAGATCTTACACTGTTGCTTTCTTCTAAAACTCTTCAGTGGCCTCTCACAGCTCGCAGGATGAATTTCTCCCTGCCCCCCTTTTTTTTGCAGTGCTAGGGATGGAACCTTGTGCACACATGCCACACAGCCACTCTACCAGTGAGCTGCGTCCCCGGCCAGGATAGATTTCTTGGCCTGGCCATGTCAAGGCCTCAGCCCTGACCATGACTCTCCCTCCCTCCCCTTGTATTTTGTGAATTCGCTACTTACTTCCTCATCTTTCCTGGGGTCTCTGCTAAGCCATCCCTGCCGTGTCCTTTCCTGTCCCCAAGACCGTGTTGGATTGCCTGTACCTCCCCAGCCCCGTGGGTTCTCCCTCCTGAATTTGCCTCTCTGCTGTGTCCTTGCCAATTTGTCTGTCTGCACCCCCACTACACATTTGTACCTTGAGGACCGACCCTGTTGCCTGCTGTCTTTTCAGCACTTAGCATAGTGCTGGGCGCTTAGTAGATGCCTCTGAAATACTACATGACTAGATAAGCAAAGGCTGTGGAGGGGCAGGCGCTCAGTGTACCCGCGGGCTCCGTTTCTGCCACGTGCCTGATTGTCTAAATGGGGGACAAGGGGAGAGCCACATGAAAGCACCTGGATAATGAGTGTCTGGCCTTTCTGTTCAAACAGCGGGCAGGCTCTGGGACTCGCCGAGATCAGGCCAGGCAGCTGGTCACGGATCTTGAGACACGAGGGAGGCAGGCCCTTGCTGTGTTCATCTCCTGCTTAGAGGACACCGGCCAGGACACACTGGCTTCATTCCTGCGAGCGAGTCGCCAAGCTGTGAAGCGGGATCCGGAGGCCATCAGACCCTTGGGCCTGGCGCCTGCAGTCCTGGGACCGATGGGCCTCAAACCAGAGGAGCTGAGAGTCATGAAGTTGGATCCATCACAGCCGGCCCCAGGAAACCTCACCCCGGTGGTGCTGGGGCCCGAGGAGCTCTGCCCAGCTCAGCTTAAGCCAGAGGTTCTTAAACCAGAAACACCCAGACCAGTGAACATTGGTTCTGGAGGATTCCGTGATAGCTGTGAGTACTGAGAAAGTGGTTTGGTGGGTGGGTGTAACCTGCGGTCATTGGGAAGTGACCGTGGGTACAACTGGGTGGGCTGAAATTCAGATTTTAATTCGGATGTGTCTTACTTAGAGGGAATGGGTAGAATATTCCCATAGGTCTTTTTGTTGTTGTTGTTGTTAAGTGCTGTCGAATTGGTATCTGACTCATATAGGGACCCTATGTACAAGCACTATTGTCAGTGCTTCTCTGCTGTTCATAGGGTTTTCAATGGTGGATTGATTTTTGGGAGTGGGTTGCTGGGTCCTTCTCCCAAGCTTACAGCACCTGGTGTTCCCAGGCGGTCTCCCATCCAAGTACTAACCAGGCCTGACCGTGCTTAGCTTCTAAGATCTAATGGGATCGGATGCCACAGAGCTACGGCTGCAGGTGACAGGTCTTTAGGAGATCTAATTGGGGCAGCCCATCCTCTGAAAAGCAAGTGCTGAAGTCTGTTTTGGATGTCCTTGGCTTCTGTGAGTGTTTCAGAACTCAGTGTTCAGGATTTGTCTTTGGGTCCCAATGGGTAGCTGGATGAGCCCATGCTGGGGCAGGAGGGAGGCTCTGTTTGTTAGGAATCTGCCCCCCACATACATACCTCCATTGTGTCTACCCTTCCTCCGTCACTCACAGCAGCCCTGGAAGGCAGGTATCATTAGCCTTGGGTTTGTCACTGGAAACTGATGTCCAGGTAAGTGAAATAATTGCCTAAGGCCACAAGGCTACATGCAGTGAAATGCATAAATCCCTAGAGTCCTGCTAGACTTTCACCTGTGTGCACTCCCAGGTAGCCAACACACACAGCATTAAGTTACAGAACATTGCAGTATCCTAGAAGACTCTGCCTTCTCAGTCTGCACTTACTCCCCAACCCGAGGTAATTACTGTTCCAGTTTCTATCACCAATGATCCCTTTGCTTGTCTTTGAACTTTGTTGTTGTTAGGTGCCATCGAGTTGGTGTCTGACTCATAGTGACCCTGTGTACAGCATGTGAAACACTATTGTCATGCTTCTCTGCTATTCATGGGGTTTTCAATGGCTGATTGTTTTTTGGGAGTGGACTGCCGGGTCCTTCTCTCAAGCCTATAGCACCTGGTGTTCCCAGGCGGTCTCCCATCCAAGTACTAACCAGGCCCAACACTGCTTAGTTTCCAAGATCTGCCAGGATCAGACGCCACAGTGGTATAGCTGCAGGTTGTCTTTGAACATTAGTATAAATGAAATGCTAAAGTATGAATTCTGTTGAGTCTGGCTTCTTGGACCCATTATTATACCTGTGGAATTTATTCATGCTGCTCTGAATATTAGTAGGTATTTTTTTTTTCCATTCCTAAGTGATTGTAACTCTTCTGAATTATCCACAGTTTATTTAAATCATTCTCTTGTTGGTGGACACGTGAGTTGTTTTCAGTTAGGGCTTTGTTTCCATGGCAGTACAAGGCGATCTAGTGCTTCCAATTTCACGACTGGCTAGTGGACAATGGACCACAGCATGATATGGATGTTAATAATGATAGCATCTACCTAGCACTCTCCAGAGTGCTTACATAGTGACCTAAATTAATCTTCCCGACTCTCTGTGAGGCACGTGCTTCAGTTTTCTCATTTTGTTGGCTAATGTGAATCTCTGCCTGCAGCCGTAGCACTGTGGCTTCCGATCCCATCAGATCTCAGAAGCTAAGCAGGGTTGGGCCTTGTTAGTAGTTGGATGGGAGATCACCAGCAAACACTAGGTGCTGTAGGCTTTGGAGAAGGACCTGGCAACCCACTCCCAAAAAATAATCTGCCATTGAAAACCCTATGAATAGCAGAGAAGCACTGACAATAGTGTTTCACCTGTTGTATGTAGGGTCGCTATGAGTCTGACACCGACTCGACAGCACCTAACAACAACAATGTGAATCTCAGATTGGGAGATGGCTTTTTCTGGATCACACAACTAGAGAGCAATAAAAACAGGAGTCTGGGCGTTCCTGTTCTCTCTGCTCTCCTGTGTATCACCTCATGTGCCTGGTACTGTTTGCCATTTATGTAACCCTTGATCACGGACATTTGTGCTGTTTCGGCTATGGCCCTGCGTGTGTAGCTCTCTCTGACTTGGAGACAGGTTTCCCCAAATGGAATTGTGGATGAAAGGGTTCATATTCCCTTCTGAAAGATGCTACGAACACGTATTTAAAAACCTGTTATGTTAATAACTCATCACCTGTGAGTGCAGGAGATTATTTTCCCACATTCTTGGGAAGCATGAGGATTACCATTTTTTCCTCTGTGACATGTGAGAAGTGGTATCTGTGTTCTGTGCTGGGCGACTATGTAACTTTGGACAGTCCATTAAAGCAAAGAAACAATGAGGATAGGAAGCTGCATTGGGTCGAGGTAGAAGGAAGACAGTGGTTCTGGAATTATTGCATTATTACCCTACTGGGAAGGAGGCACCCTGCCAAATACCAAGTTCATGTTCCTGGTTCTTCTGGAAAATGTCATTTTGGGGCAGCAGGATCAATAGTCTGGACTAATAGTCTTGAAGCTTCATGCTCTCTCTTTTTCTCTCTCTTTTTTGTAGTACCAGGGATTGAACTCAGGGCCTCATATATGCTATGCAAGTACTCTACCATTGAGCTATATTCCTAGCTGTTCCTGCTGTTTTGTAAGGTATTCTGTTTCCCGTTTTTTGGTGAATATTTATTACTTTTTTTTTTTTTTTGGCAGTACTGGGGGTTGAACCCAGGGCTTCCTGCTTGTATGCTTTGCAAGTGCTGGACCACTGAGCTGCACCCCCAGTCCATTTTCTTTTACTTTTTTGAAACAGGGTCTTGCTAAGTTATGGAGACTGCCTCTGATCTTGAACTTGTGATCCTCCTGCCTCTGCCTCCCGAGCCACTGGGATTATAGGCATGTGCCACTGTGCCTGGCAATATTTATCACTTTTTTGGGAGAAGGACTTGCAAGCTCATTCCTGAAACAAGCAGCTATTGAAAACCCTGTGAATAGCAGAGAAGCACTGACAATAGTGCCTGCACGGGCACAGTGTTGGGTAGTGTTTCATCTGTTATACATAGGGTCGCTGTGAGTCACACCTGACTCAACAGCATCTAATAATAATCTAATAGTAATAATCATATATTTATTACTAGTAAGGACATAATTCTAAGGGTAAATAATAATATCAGGCTAGGGATGTCGCTCAGTGGTAAAGCACTTGCCTAGCATGTGTGAGGCTTTGGTTCAATCTGGAGCATGAAAAAAAGGCAAAAATAAGATCATTTTAAATGGGAACATCACTTTATAGTATGCACAGTGCTTTTTTTTTTTTTTACTTTTTTTTATTAGAAATTTTTAATGTACATCATAATGTGATTCATTTTGACATGCTTTTTGTTGTGACAATTTTCATATATGCAATTTGATAAGCATGATTCATGTAGGTTACCCCTTACCCTCCTCTATGGTTCCCCCCTCCCCCCCTTCCTATCTAAGTTTCCCATCCAAGTCTTCTCTATCTTTTACTATATAGTATTTTTCTATATGTCCTTGGGTTCCTGCACAGTGCTTTTTCAAGTTGTCAGATCATGCTGTGCAGCAGTGGGTAGGAAAATCCCTCTGTTATTATCCCTTATTTGTAGAGGAGGGATCTGGGCTCTGAGATTGGCAGTCACAAAGGGCGTTCAAGTGCAGAGCTAGGGCTAGGGCCTCTGTCTTCTGACTTAATATATTGCGTGAGAGACTCCTGATGCTGCTGAGAGATCTCCTTTTTATGTCCTGGGCATGAGGCTCGTGAGTACCTCCCAGGAGTGTTTCCCAGCGTGGGTTTTGTGGGGACCACAGAGAAGACTTCTGTAGTTGTACTAGCGTGGGAAAATCCGGGTGAGCAGGACTTGCCAGAGCCTTTACAAAGCCCATGTGGGAAAGGGTGCTGTGGATCTGTGTTTCTCAACCCTGGACAATTTTGTCCCTGTTTCCTCTGCCACCACCACCCTCGGGACGTTTGGCAATGTGTAGAGACGTGTTCGGTTGTTAGAGCTGAAGGTGGGTGGGTGCTGCTAGCATCCCATGGGGAGAGGCCCAGGATGCTGCTACACATCCTGTGATGCCCAGGGCAGCCACTGGGCTGGAGATGTAGCATAGTGACAGAGCCCTTGCCTAGCACAGAACAGCCATCCATGGAAGAGAGTAACATGGCCTCACATGTCAGGGTGCTAGGGTGGCATGTACCTGCTGCTCGGGCCATGCTGAGTTTTACTGAGTTCTCCAATGTGTCAGGTACATTTTATGGGTCTCCCCTGTATGCACCTCAACTAATAATAGCCATAATAGCAATGGTAACACTATCACCTGGCCATCCTATGTGGTTGGTAGTTGCCCATGATGTAGATGGGGAGAACAGAGGCCTGGTGTTTCCAAATGACTTCCCCAGTGTCCTGCAGCTGGTAAGTGGCATAGTTGGGATCTGAGCCCAGGGAATCTGGTCCTGAGGTCCAGAGTCAACCATCTAACCTGCTGAGTTTGAGGAACAAATGGCTCATGCTCTTTGATGCCCTCTATTTGTGCCACTTACTCATTAGCTCCCTCACATATGTACCCAGTGCCTTCTGGGAAGCAGCGGTGCACAAAGCTGCCCGGTCCTTGCTTTCACTTGGGGAGGGGCAGACATGCAGCTCATGCCTGCAGTCTGCTTGCTCAGGGCTTTGTGTATGTGCATGTGTGGTACTTGGGGTTTGAGCCCAGGGCTTCACACATACTTTGCAGACACTCTACCACTGGGCCGTTCCCTCAGCTGCCTTTTTTTTTTTTAATGCTATACTGGGGGTTGAACCCAGGGCCTCACGCCTGCATGCTTTGCAAGTGCTGGACCACTGAGCTGCACCCCAGCCCTTTTCTTTTTTTTTTTTTTTTACTTTTTGAGACAGGGTCTCACTAAGTTACACAGACTGCCTCTGCTCTCAAATTTGTAATCCTCCTGCCTCCGCCTCCTGAGCCGCTGGGATTACAGGCATGCACCACCGTGCCTGGCCCTCTTTTTTTTTTTTTTAACTTTAGCAAGGTCTTGCTAAGTTTTGCAGGCTGCCTCTGGCCTCAGACTTGAGATCCTCCTGCCTCGGCCTCCTGAGTTGCTGTGATTACAAGCATGTGCCTCTGCACCCAGCACTTGCTCATGTCTAATCACAGCTTGGGTTAGTGCTAGGAAGAAGTTGAACACAGTGCTTTGGAGGTGCAAGGCACAGGGGCCCATCAGAGAGCCTCCCTTTGTCTTTCTGTGTTTGGGGGGAAATACCTTTTCCTTCAGGGTGGAATAAGCTTTCTTAGCTTCACACATGACCCCTTGTGTGTAACTGCTTGTCTTAGCCAGGACCTCCTGCAGGGCTGGAGTTGGAAGAGCTGTTGGTGGCTGTGTTAGACAGTGTTCTCTGGAGAAAGAGAGCCAGTAGGGTGTGTGTGTGTGTGTGTGTGTGTGTGTGTGTGTGTGTGTGTGTACATACTTATCTAGCAAGAGACTTATAAGGAATTGTCTTAAGTGCTTGTGAAATACCATAACAGACACACCAAAAATAATGTTTAACCAAAAATCTGGGTACCTCATAGCTCAGTTAAATTGGCACATAAATCTAACTACCAAGGTGAGGTGTGGTGGCGCGTGCCTGTAATCCCAGTGACTCAGGAGGCACAGGCAGGAGGATCATGAGTTCGAGGCCAGAGGCAGCCTGCATAACTTAACAAGACCCTGACCCAAGATAAAAAATGAAAAGGGGGCTGAGGGTGCACTTGGCAAGTATGTGTGAGGGCGTGGGTTCAGCCCTCCCAGTACCGCAAAAAGCAAGCAAGCAGACAAACAAAACCTCACTGTCACAGGGCTTTCTCTGCCCTTACCTTCTTTTGTTGGAACTTTCTTGAAAGTAGAAGTTGCATTGTCAGGCCTGCCCGGCCTCCTGGCCCTCACTAGGGCTGGTGACGTGCTCTCCTCCCATTGCTCCTTAGGCTCTTGGAGCCTCTGATTCCCCTGTGGCAAATGGGGGTAAATGACAGTACTTCCTAGGTGCAAGGACAGCTCTGAGTGTGAGGGAGGCGGCACGTGGAAAGCACTTCTGTGGCCTCATGTGGAGTGAACACTGGGTCGGGTTGGTGCCCGTCTTCCTTCTATGAACTCTGAATTGCTGAGGGCTAGAGAGGGGTTGGTCCTGGGGCATCTGCCTTTCCTTCTGGGTGCAGCAGAGAAGAGCAGCTTCATGCCATGCTTTAGTTTATTATTCTTTTCTTTTTCCTTCCTTCCTTCCTTCCCTCCTTCTTTCCTTCCTTTCTTTCTTCCTTCCTTCCTGCCTCCCGCCTTCCCTCCCCTACCTCTCTCTCCCTTCCCTCCTTCCTTCCTTCTCTTTTCTACTCTTTTCTTTTTCTTCATTCTGTTTCACATTTGCAGTACTGGGGTTTGACCCCAGGGCCTCGAGCTTGCGTGCTGTGCAAGTGCTGGACCACTGAGCTGCACCCTCAGCCCATTTTTTTTACTTTTTGTTGAGATAGGGTCTTGCTAAGTTACGCAGACTGCCTCTGGTCTTGAACTTGTGATCCTCCTGCCTCCGCCTCCCAAGCCGCTGGGATTACAGGCGTGCGCCACCGCGCCTGGCTTCTTTTTCACATTTTAAATTAGCAATAGTTTCACCTGGCTAGAAGACTCCTCTTTGTGTTAGAGACACGACACACGTCCAGTGACTCTTGGGCTGTAGGACTTACTCTTTTGCATACACAGTTACCCGTGCATGTGTGATTTCTTTTCCTGGGAGCTGTCATCCCTTGGAGAAACTGCTGTCACGCACAAGGTATATGACCATGCCTTCCCACCTGAGGGTCCCTGGGTAGGCCAGCCTCACGATCCTCCTGGCCTTTGTTCCTGCTGTGCCCTCTGCCTGGCGTACCTTCTCTGCCTCTTTCTTTTGGTGCCCCTTTGTTGATCTGCGCCCTCACATGCTCCTGTGGCCTGTGGGCCCCCCGAGAGCAGCCATTTTACCTTGTGGATCATTAGTGCTAATTTGGGAGTGAGTGAACTTCGCAGCAGTGGATAATGGTTATTTCTTGAGGGTACAGTGGAATTTTGGAAATGAACATATGTTCTCAAAATTAAGTCTGTGGCCTAATGGGAGTCTTTGGGTTAGATTAAACCATTTCAAATTCAAATGGTGGAAAGGCTAGGGGCTTAACTAGGACAGAGTGCTTGCCTAGCGTGTATGAGGGTCTGGGTTCGATCCACAGCATTGAAAATAAAAGGGAGAGCCGGGCGCAGTGGCGCACGCCTGTAATCCCAGTGGCTCTGGAGGTGGAGACAGGATCATTGCAAGTTCGAGACCAGAGGCAGTCTGTATAATTTAGGGAGACCCTGTCTCAAAAGTAAAAAAATGGGCTGGGGGTGCTGCTCAGTGGTCCAGCACTTGCAAAGCATGCAGGCGCGAGGCCCTGGGTTTAACCCCCAGTACCGCAAAATGAATGAATGAATGAATGAATGAATGAATGAATAAATAAATAAATAGAAGGGAGGAGGATGTGTTTGATTTGCCAGTATGGCTTTTACTTTTAATTATTTATTTTATTAATGAGATTTATTTATTTTTGAAATGGGTCTTGCTATGTAGGCCAGGCTTACCTCAAAGTAGTGATCCTCCTGCCTCAGCCTCATGAGTGCTGGGATTACAAACCTGTACCACCAGGCCCTGCCTCTGGTGTTGCTTCTAAACTGGCTGCGGCCCAGGGCCTCTCTACACCATGAGTGGCACCATGGTTAGAATTTGAGCAGAGGCTCCATCGTGGTTCAGAAGCAGATACTGTGTTCTTTTTAGAAAGGAATATAACTGGGCGTAATGGTGCATACCTGTAATCCCAGAATTCAGGAGGCTGAGACAGGAGCATCGAGAGTTCCAGACCTGCCTGGGATACATGGTGAGACTTTGTCTCTAAGAAAATAAATAGGAGAAAATGCCCCAGGACCTTAGAGACTGGTGGCCAGTTGAGGCCTTGTAAATTGAAATGAAAATTCTTTGACATTGAAGGAAAATAACCATCTTTGCTCACATTCATTCTGCAAATATTTCTGGAAGACCTACTATTTACCCCTCCCCATGGACCCCATAGACAGGGAGCATCTGCTACCTGGAGCTTCTTTTACCCCTTTCAGTTCTGGAATTTTCTATAAATGGAATGATGCCACATGAAAACATAGTATCCGGCTTTATTTTATTTTTTTAATATAGCATCATGTTTTCCAGGTTATGCATGGGGTTGAATGTATCACGAGCCTGTTCCTTTTTAGGCTGTGTACTGTTCCTCGGGTGGATGTAGCATACAATCTGTATGTCCAGGAACTTGTTGGAGTGGTTGATTCCATTTGGGGGCATTATGAACAGGGCCTTGGTGAACATTTTGGCCAAGTCTTTTCATGGCCCTATGCACCTTTTTCTTCTTGGGTATATACATGGGAGGCTGGGATTTAGCTCAGTTGGTAGAGTGCCACTCTGCAGTCTCTGAGGTCCCGAGTTCGATTCCCAGCATCCCCAAAATGGGAGAAGGATGTGGCAATCCACTCCCAAGGCAATCCCAAAACAATCAGCCATTGAAAACCCTATAAGGGTCGCTATGAGTCGAACACAACTCGACGGCACACAACAACAACAATATATACCTGGGAGTAGTCTGAGGGTGTCTGTTTAACTCTATTAGATACTTCTAGAACTTTGTTAGAAACTTTTAGACTAAGTGTGTTCAGCCTGTGGGTCGCATGCAGTCCAGGATAATTAGTAATGTGGCCCTACAAAGTCCTTTTTTTCAAAAAATTTTTTTCTATTTCCCACAAAATCTTTTAGCATCATGTTTTCTTAGTGTTTATTTTCTCACGATGACATGCGTAATTCCGATTTTGAAGTTCCAAAGGAATGCCGTGACAGTTCCCCGAACGACACCTCCTGCTGCTTTACCACACGTTTGTTCCCCCTTTTCTCTGTCTCTGCAGGCGCTCAGGAGAGTTTGAAGGGCAACTCGGATTTGGTGAGCCATGGTGGGATTTAGGGCCGGGTAATCTGTGCCTGTCTCCTCTCCCCAGACCCTCCCCCTGTGGCTGGGTCAGGAGCTGAGCTCCTGAGCTCCTGAGCTCCCCCTGTGGCTGAGGTCAGGAGGCCCCACCCGCCATGTTCCCTGACCCCAGCCCAGCGCTGGCTGGAGCAGATGGGCCAGTCCCACTCATCCTCACCTGAAAAGTCCTGGGGTCAG
Source organism: Pedetes capensis (assembly GCA_007922755.1). Classification (NCBI taxonomy): domain Eukaryota; kingdom Metazoa; phylum Chordata; class Mammalia; order Rodentia; family Pedetidae; genus Pedetes; species Pedetes capensis. Next base: position 11,564 of record VMDO01016319.1, on the reverse strand, counting down.
ACCTGCCTTGGCTGGAGTCACCCATGCTCTCAGTGTCCCATGTTTATTGTGTGGCCCCTGTGTGCTGCCCCTGGCTTCATGCTGGGGGCCTGGGATCGGACCACATGCCCTGCGGAGCTGGGCAGCAGGGGGAGAGAAGTTGGGCAAAGGGTATAGAGTTTCATGAGCAAGAACAGGCCACCAAGCCTTGGAGGAGGCCGCCTCTGACGCTCAGAGGGTGGGCTACGGCCGAGGCCTCTGCCAGCCCACCAGGTGCTCCTCACGTGCACCCTGGGCCACCACCACCGGACCATGTGGCATGTAGGGTCCCTTGGGGGTGAATGTATGGGTTGTTGGGTTTCTGAACTAGTGACTCCCCTCCCTGAGCATGGAGCCAGGAGGCAGCCCTCTCTCCAGAGGGGAGGCACGCAGCTGGCGCTCGCCCCGTGGGATCTCTCTCCCTGTGGTGCTGGGTGGGGACCCTGCGGCTCCCGCAGTGGGAAGGCAGACCCCATGTCCTGCCCCAGGCCTCCAGATCCTCAGCCACACGAACTAGAACCCAGGGGCCGCCTCCTCCCCAAGGAGGGCAGAGAGCCGCTGGGACACCCTGGTGCCTGTGCTTGGGCAGGCATACGTCCTGGACGCAGACCCTTGCGGCCACTGCCTCATCATCAATAATGTGAACTTCAGCCACGCCTCGGGGCTCAGCACCCGCACTGGGTCCAACACAGACTGCGAGAAGCTGCAGCATCGCTTCCGCTCGCTGCATTTCATGGTGGAGGTGAAGTGCGATCTGACTGCCAAGGTATGGATGGGCCACTCTCTGTGGAGAGAGATGGGGGTGGAAAAGGCAGTGTCCTTGGAGGGACCCTGAAAGCAAGCTGACTCCCCAGATGAGCCCTTACATCTGTGGGACCGTGGGAGGCAGAATGGCCCAGTGGTTATAGTTCAAGGTTCAAGCGTCTGACTCAAAGGATGCACTGGAGACTGGCTCTCTTGGCTACCCGTTTTGTGACTTCCTATGCCTCAGTTTCCCTGTCTAGAAAGCAAGAATAATCCTCTTCATGGGGTTGTTGTGGAGAGTCAATGAACAGTGCCCAGGCACAACACGTTTCCCCTCGAATGGTGCCCTTGCGGATGTGAGGACAGTCTTAGGGAGCAGAGGGAATGCTCCGGCCTGGCCTTCAGCTGGGCTGGGGAGCACACCCTCAGGTGTCAGTGCTCCTGCCTCACCCGCAGCCTTCCCTCGTAGAGGATGATCCTGGCCTTGGTGGAGCTGGCGCAGTGGGACCACCGCACTCTGGACTGCTGCGTGGTGGTCGTGCTCTCTCACGGCTGTCAGGTAGGAGGCCTCTCTCCTCCAGCCCCGCCCTGCAGCAGGCAAGGGTAAGGGCTGCCCCCCCCCCGCCCCCCGAGAAGCTCCGCAGGCGTCCTGTACCCGGGTCCCCAGCACCCTTGGCTTTGCAGAAAGAGTGGGGCTGTCCTCGCAGGCCGTCTAGCGCTCTGAGGAGTTAGATGTGCCTTTCTGGGTAGGCAGGGGTTCTGTGCAAAGCCCCCTGGGGCAGGGAGGGAAGGGAGAGGGTCTGCTCTCAAAGCTCTCACCCTGAGGTTTGGGTCAGAGTCACTCGCTGCACACACGAGTTCTGGACCCTTGCCTCTGGCTTGCCAGGCACGTTCCAGGCCCTGTGCTGCTGGGTGGGACTCAGGACACTGGGACCCGCTTGGAGCTTGGCCACTGGTGTGCTGGCTCATTGTGGCCAAGCCCCTAGCCCTGCCTGGGCTTCAGTTTCTCAGCCTGTAAGTGGAGGGGTTGGACAGAGCAGTAGTCCCAAGCTGGAGGCCTGGAGATGCGCTATGGTCTCCACAGTGTTTGCAAAACTGGCAAATTTCACACAAAAATCAGGATTTGGGCTTCTACCAGGAAACCCGAAGTCTGGCCTGAGCAGCTCAGCATTCTTACAGAGCAGAGCTCTGGCCTGCCACCAGTAGCGCCTGTCCCATTGGGCAGCAGGCCCATCATCTGGGAGCTCATGAGGAATGCAGCCCTCGGGCCTCACCATGGACCTCTTGCGTTCAGAGTCTGTACTTGGCCACGGTCTGCTTAGTTCCTGTGCACATAAAGTATGAATGGAATTGACCCAGGCCAGTGGTTCTCAGCATTTACCTGCTTTAGAGGGGCCTAGAGGACCAGATCACTGATTTGGAGGTCTAGGTGGGCCCTGGGATCTGCATTTCTTCCAACTTCTTGATGCCAATACTACTGGTCCAGGGAACACACTTTGGGATCCTCTCGTGTAAAGGTGGCTGGCTGGTCCCCTCAGGCAGTGTGGCTCCTGTAGACACTTGAGTTTGAGACCTCTGGCATGCATGCTGACTGGCCTGCTCTGTCCCAGGCAATCTGGCACCCCCTGGCTTAGGCCTTCTGGATGCTTGGCCCCCACAAAGCCTCCAGATAGGCCACTGGCTTCCTACCCCAGCATCTTGGTTTTGTAACCAGGGTTCCTGGACTTCTAGGCCAGCCACCTCCAGTTCCCAGGCGCTGTCTATGGCATAGACGGCTGTCCTGTGTCTGTCGAGAGAATTGTGAACATCTTCACTGGGACTGGCTGCCCCAGCCTGGGGGGAAAGCCCAAGCTGTTTTTCATCCAGGCCTGCGGAGGGGGTAAGTTTCTCCTCAGCCTCCTGCAGGGGCTGGTGGGGTTCCCTTCCCCACCCTGCCCCTCACCATGTCCACATGGTGACTCCAGACGCTTGGAGGGTCCCAGACATGTCTCTCTTGGTAGCAACCCCACCTAGCTAGAGAGGTTTGTCTTCATTCCAGGGCACAGTAGCATCCGGGGCTCGTTGGCAACTTTCACTTTGGAGTTTTGGTAAAAACAAAGGAGAGGAGAGAGTGCAAAAAGCCTTTTGGTTCCCCTTGGCGTCATTCCCCTGGCTTCCATCATCTAGGTAAGTCTTATGTCCAGAGTCCCAGAAAAAGGGAGGCCACAGCTGAATGGTAAGGATAAACTGAAGAACTTAATTACTGCAATTCCCCAGAGCCCACCCGATTTCAGGAATTTTTAAGGGTTATTTGGATCCTGTGTAGTTTTCTTTATGCCTTATGTCTTTCTGTTAGAACTGAGTGCCATGGACTGGGTGATTTATAAAGGATATCAGTGTATTGGCTCATGATTCTGGAGGCTGGGAAGGCCAGGAGCTGGTAACAGTGTCTGGTAACGGGCTTCCAGCTGCAGCTTAACATGGCTGATGGCATCACATGGCGAGACCAAGAGTGTGTGCTAGCTTGCCTTTCTCTGCCTCCTCTTTTTTTCCTGTTTTTGAGGCAGGGTCTCTTTAGGCTGCTATCAAATTTATGCACTGTGGTGATCCTCCCACCTCAGCCTCCTGAGTAGTTGATACTACAGTCACAAACCACCATGCCTGGCTTCTCTCTTCTCACAAAGCCACTAATACCATTGCAAGGGCTCCACCCTCATGACCTCATCTAATCCTAATTACATCTCCAAGGCCCTATTCCAAATACCATTAACATAGGAATTGGGAGATTAAGTTTCCAACACATGGGTTTTGGGGGACACATTTAAGCCATAGCATCCTGATTTTATTTATTTTTTAATTTTTCCGAGACATGCTCTGTGTATGTTGCCCAGGCTGGCCTCCAACTCCTAGGCTCAGGCAATGGTCTGGGTCCCCAGCCTGAAATGAAGTTCGTAGTCTGGTTGTGTCTTATATGGATTCTAATTATTCAGATGGGGCTGGGATTTAAAGCTCAGTTGGTAGAGCGGCGCTCTGCGGTCTCTGAGGTCCCAAGTTCGATTTCCAGCACCACAAAAATGGGAGACAGATGTGGCAATCCACTCCTGAGGCAATCCCGAAACAATCAGCCATTGAAAATCCTGTGAGGGTCACTATGAGTCGGATATGACTCGATGGCACCTAACAACAACAATTATTCAGATATGCAAAGAACTATATAAAATATCAAAGAGAAAAATCTGACCTAATGTTTAGCCCCACCGTGAAGACAAAACTCACAGGAAATAGCAAGATTTCAAAGCTGGAGTGTGAGCTGGGTGCGGTGGCACACGCCTGTAATCCTAGGGACTGAGGAGGCGGAGGCAGGAGGATCTTAAGTTCAAGACCAGAGGCAGTCTGAGTAACTTAGCGAGACCCTGTCTCAAAAAAAGTAAAAAATTGGCTGAGGGTGCAGCTCAGTGATCCAGCACTTGCAGAGCATGCAAGCGCGAGGCCCTGGGTTCAACCCCGAGTACCACAAAAAAAAAAAAAAAAAGAAAGAAAAAAAGAAAACAAACAAACAAAAACAGCTGGAGTGTGGTGAGAGACGTCCGCTTTGGAGTTCTGCTCTGCTTTGTTCCCACCAGGCTGCGGTATCCACTGTTTAATGCTATGGCCACAAGGTGGTGCCACCTTAGCTGAGACCAGACATACAGAAAAGTCCTGGTCAACTTGTTAACTTGTCTGTGTCTGACGGGATGTCCTGTTTCCACGTGCATCAGAATGCCTGTCCTGGGATTTAGTGACTCTTGTGTTGCTAATTTTAAAGTTCACAGTTACTGTTTAAAATGCAACATGGCATCTCCACCTTCATTAAAATATAGTGCAGCACAAGGGCTGAAAAAAATACAGCTCCAAGTCCGCATCGGGGGTGGGCTGTCAGCCTGACGCTGTGTGATGTAGTGTGACACACTTGGCCAAAGCCAAGCAGCTGCTCCATAGGCCAAGCTATTGGTCCCGGGGTGACCCCCTCTTCAGAATATTAGCGATCATGCTGAGAAGGCAGAATACAACCACAACCGTAGTACAACGCAGCCGATACTGAGGGAGCACTCCACCTCCTACTGTATATTTTTGCTTATATTTATGCTGAGGGATTAGTGTTGCCTTATAGGGAGTTTTGAATTAATGAGGCTAAGAACCAAGCTGTGCGTACTCTGCATAACACCATAGGCTAAGCCTTCACGTCACATTTGCATAGTGACAGTGACACATGAAAAGAGATGTGGCTAGTGTTTTTTTGAGAGGATCTCACTGGGAAGCCCAGGTTGGCCTGGAACTCCATATATAGCCCAGGCTGGCCTTAAACTCAAGATCCTCACCACATCCGGCTGTTTTTCTAGGTGGTTTTTATTTTGTTTTGTTTTGTTTTGTTTGTGATTCTAGAGGTTGAACTCAGGGCCTCACACATACTTTGCAAGCATTCTACCACTGGGCTACACCCCCAGCCCATTTTTCAATCTTTTATTTTGAGTCATGATCTACTAAGTTATGCAGGCTGTCTCTAACCTCGAACTTGTGATCCTTCTGCCTCTGCCTCCGAGTCCCTGGGATTACAGGTATGCACCACCACTCTCAGCTATAGTTTTTATTTTACAAGTCTTTACCTCTTTAGTTAAGTTAATTCCTAAATGTTGTATTTTATTTTGATGCTAATTGTAGATGGAATTGGTATCAGAGTTTCCTTTTCAGATTGGTCATTATTAATGTATAGAAACGCAAGTGTTTTTGGATGTTGACTTTGTATCCTGCTGCTTTGTTGATTTCATTTTATCAGTTCGACAGTGTTTTTGGTATAATCGTTAGGGTTTTCTATTTATTAGATTGTACTATCTGTGAACAGAGATAGTTTCAAATTGAATAACTTTTATTTCTTTTTCTTGCCTAATTGCCCTGGTTGTAACTTCTAGTACCATGTTGAATAGAAGTGGCAAAAACAGGCATGCTTGCCTTCTTCCTGATCTTAGAGGAAAAGCTTTCAGTCTTTGATGATTGATTATAATGTCCACTGTGGGTTTTTCACATGTGGATTTTATTATGTTGAGGTAGTTTCCTTCTATTCCTAGTTTGTTAGGTGTTTTTTTTTTAATCATGGAAGTTTGTTGAATTTTGTCAAATACTTTTTTCTGCATCCAGTGAGATGATCATGCAGTTTTTTTCCTTAATTCTGTTAATATGGTGAATTACGTCTATCGAGTTTTGAATGTTGAACTATCTTTGCATTCCAGGAATAAATTCTACTTGGTAATGGTGTATAATCCTTTTAATATGCTGCTGAATTCGGTTTGCCAGTGTTTTGCTGAAAATCTTTTCATTAATATTCCTAAGTGGTACTAGTCTGTCATATTTTTTGTAGAATCTTTATATCTCAATATCTGGCTTTGCTGTCAGGGTAATGCTGGCCTCAGAGGGTGAGTCAAGAAGTGTTCCTTCCTCTTTAATTGTACAGGAAACTTTTAGAAGAGTTGCTGTTAATTTTCCTTTAAATGTTTGGTAAAATTCACTGCTGAAGGCTTCAGGTATAGGGCTTCTTTTCTTTTTCTCTTCTTCTGTTTTCTTTTTCTGTGGTACTGGGATGCTGAACCCAGGGCCTCATGTACACTTTGAAAGTCTCCTACCACTAAACTGCACCCCTATCCCATTTTTAATTTTTGTTTGTTTGTTTTTTGAGACAGGGTCTTGCCTTGTAGCCCAGGCTGGTCTGGAACTCACTGTGTAGACCAGGCTGGCTCTGGACTTGCATCTGTCTTCCTACCTTAGCCTCCTAAGTGCTGGTATTACAGGAATGTGGCACTATGCCTGGCTTCCTTTTTAATTTTTTTTTATCTTGAGACAGGGTCTTGCTAAATTATGCAGGCTTCCTCTGGCTTCAAACTTACAATCCTCCTGCCTCAGCCTCCCAAGTCTCTGGGATTACAGGAGTGAGCCACTGTGCAGAGCCGAGTTCTAGGACTTTTCTTCATCAGGAGAAAAAGTATTTTAGTCATGCTTGGTGTTTGGTTCTACTTCCTGCAGAGCAGAAGGACCATGGCTTTGAGGTGGCCCACGCCTCCCTAGGAGACAGGGCCTCCGGCAATAACCCTGAGCCAGACGCCATCCCATTCCCAGAAGGCCCGAGGCCCTTTGACCAGCTGGACGCCGTATCGAGTTTGCCTACCCCCAGTGACATCCTTGTGTCCTACTCCACCTTTCCAGGTGAGCTCATCCTCCCAGCTGGTGGGTCCCACCGTCTGCCCTAGCAACAGCTGTGTTTTCAAGTTCTGGTTCTACCCCTTGCTGCCTGTGACCCTGAGCAAGTTCCTTCACTCCTGAGGCTCAGGTGAGGGCCAGGCCAGTGAAGCACCTGGGAGCACACACCCTTGGGTCCATGTGCCTCCCTCCCCTCATGCTCCTCCAGCCCTGCCTCAGCCTTCTGACCTTTGAAATGGGAATAGCGACCTCACTCAGGGCCTGTCGTAGGGATCGCACAGGGCAGATACTCACCCCTGCGGTGAGTCACCTCACTTCTTGGAGCTTTGGTTTCTTTGTTGGGGAAACGGGAGCCATGGCCAGCTGTGGGGATGGGGCTGCTCTTACCATGCGTCAATGGGGCATGGTCTGGAGGGGGCTACCCGGCCACACCCTCGGCCAGGGTGGCTCTCAAGCCAAGCCCAGCCTTCCTTCTCCTGAAGGTTTTGTCTCCTGGAGGGACACCAAGAGAGGCTCCTGGTATGTGGAGACCCTGGACAGCATCCTTGAGCAGTGGGCTCACTCTGAAGACCTACAGTCCCTCCTGCTCAGGGTGAGCGCCCTTCCTCCTGAGGGAGAGGGGAGGTTCTGGGAGCGGGGGGTAGCGAGGGGCACCAGGCCCAAACTGAAGGTCCTACCTGCGTCTGAGCCTTGGCTTGCTGGGGGAGCCAGTGGGTGCTTTGGCTTTTCTTAGTGAGGGGCGTGACTGCCTGGGGTGACATTTGCCCTGTTTGCAAGGGGCCCCTCAGAGGCCCCTGCATCCCTGTCCCCCACTGACAGCCGTCCTCAGCGCCAGGCTGGGATGGCCCAGTGGTAGAGCACGGTGCCCCCGGAGGCTGGCCGTGGCCTCTCCCTTCACCCTTCACCCCATGGCCTTGTCTTTGACCCTGGACACTCAAGCATTATGACTCCCCCTAATGCCTCCCCTTCCCAGAGGCCCCAGGGAGAGAACAGCCGGGCCCCAGTCAGCTCTGGTCCGTGACAAGCCCACTCAGCGCACTTGCTGCCGCTGGGAAGGGCGTGGATCCCTCGTGCCTGGCTCAGGTGCTCTGCACCCTGAGAAGGGGCCGGAAGGGCTGGCACCCCTCCTCATTCCTGAGGAGACTCTGGCCTGGGTGCTGCCAGGCAGAGCCCAGGAGAAACGAGCAAGTGCAGAACGGCTGCCTCCCCCATGACTCCAGGGCTGCAGGTGCCATGGCCACGGGCGAGTGACCCTCAGGGGCCACCGGGGCCCTGCAGGGCAGGAGCAGGGGACAGCCTGGGCCAAGCAGCATATCCAGCTCCTGGTCCTGACCTCTTCTCTTGGCCCTTCCTTCCTGCAGACCTTTCGGTGTGATTGGAACTTGGTTAATTTTTGCATTTTGAAATTTTGGATTTCCTGTTCTTTAAACTTGTAGTTGAGGAGCATGTTCAGTAACCCACTGGAGGAGGCTGCAGGAAGAGCTGGCTTTTAAAGGGCCCACTTTTAAAGGGCCTCTTTGGTGCACAATCCTCCCAGCCTGTTTTGAATTCTTGCTTCTATCCAGAGAACCAAATTCACAAAAGCTGCAGCGGAGGCTGAGGCGGGAGGATCAACGTGAGTTCAGCCTGGCTCCATAGCAAGGTCCAGCCTGGCCTTGGCTGCAGGGCGAGACACTGACTCAGACAAACGAACAAAGACCAAATCCACGGCCCTCCTCTGGTTGTGTTTTGCAGGTCGCTAATGCTGTTTCAGAGAAGGGGATTTACAAACAGATTCCTGGTTGTTTCAATTTCCTCCGGAAGAAACTTTTCTTTAAAACTTAACGAGATCGGGGCCATCCACCCGGCCTTTCCATTTGCTCCTAAACCTTCCTGCTCCAGGCCTGGAGGTGGCGGGGGCCAGAACGTTCCTACATGCCACAGATTTCGTAACCTGTGCGGGGTCTGCTCTTTCCCCACCCACAGCAGGTGGCTCTTGGCAGCTTCTAGACTGGAGAAAGATGCCGAGCAATGGAGGAGGAGGAACAGGACACCGTGGATGCCACGTGACTTCTTCAGCTGTGGCCAGAGCCCTCCCTTGTCCCCTAATCCTTCCAAGAGTGGTGCTTTTCAGCCTCGGCCATACTGACGCATGAGGCCAGGTGGTCCTTTCTGTAGGGACTGTCCTTTTCCTTGTAGGGTGTTGTGCGCCATCCCGGGCCTCCACCTACCACCAGGTGCCAGTAGCACCCCCTCAGAGTTGTGCCAACCAAAAATGTCTTCAGACATTGCCACGTGTGCCCTCGGGGACAAACTTGCCCCCACTTGAGAACCATTACTCTGCAGGGACCTTTTGCCAAACACAAACCTTTTGCTAAAGACAAACCGACATCTCCCTTCGATCCACACACTTAGACTGCTAGTGTCTAAACAGTGGGGATCTGTGAATCCTAAACGAAGTTTCAAAAATGGTTAGCTCTCCCTTGATTCCATTATTTAATCTTAAAAAAGTAATTGTAGGCAAATGTGGACTTCCTCTTGCCAATTTTCCACCTCATTTTGCTCCAGCTCTTTGTCCTTCCTAATGAAGGAGACTTTTGCTTTTCTCAAAACATTTCCCCAGATCTTATTTGATCCCCACCCCAGCCCAGGGAGTGAATGGGATGGGAATCAGGAGCTCACAGAGGTTGAGGCTCTGGTCTAAGGGGACACAGTTACCCAGTGGAGATACCTGGCCAGGGCCCAGGTCTTTTGAGTCCCAACCCCTGCCTCCCATGTGCCTTCTTTGTTGAGGGACTCCCATCCCCTAACTTTATGTGACTGTCCTGTGCCAGAGTGATGTGCTGGGCCTCCACAGAGAAGGCTCTGCCTCTGAGGTCTTTTAAGCTGTCTCAATCTCTGCCTGTTTCTGTCCCCGCCCCCCCCCCCCCCCCCCCCCCCCCCCCCCCCCCCCCCCCCCCCCCGCCGTGGATATCCATTAGAGCTTGGGTGAAAGGGTGTCATGAGGCCCAAGTTTGTTTGTTCGTTTGTTTGTTTTGAGACAGTCTGGCTACGTAGCCTCCAACTCGAGATTCTCCTGCCTCAGCCTCCCGAGTGCTGAGATTCCAGGTGTGTGCCACCTCACCTAGCACCTCCACCTAGTTCTTGTTCTCAGGGCCCTGGAGGTTAGGGTGGTTCGCTCATAAGACTCTCACCAAGATGTGATTCACGTAGTTGTCACTTTATTTTTATTTTCCTTCTGTGCATTTTCCCAGTCTGACAGTCCCAGAGACTCCTTTGGTTAATTATTTTCAATCACCTGCAGGACACAAGAAAATATGCAAATTAACCTAACAGCTAAACCGCACCTGGCGCTTTCCCTCTTCCTCCTCCCCGCTAGCGTGCGGTTTGCATGTGTCAGGTGGGTATCGCTGTGGCAGCTCCTGCGGAGGAACTCTGAGGACGTATGGGAGAAAAAGATGTGATCATCGCTCTTCACTGCCTAGCTGGCATCTTCGTGTAGAGAAGAGTCTTAGCGAGCTGGGTGTGGTGGCGCACGCCTGTAATCCCAGCGGCTCTGGAGGTGGAGGCAGGAAGATCGCAAGTTCGAGACCAGAGGCAGTCTGTGTAACTTAGCGAGACCCTGTCTCAAAAAGTAAAAAAATGGGCAGAGGGTGCAGCTCAGTGGTACGGCACTTGCAGAGCATGCAAGTGCAAGGCCCTGGGTTCAACCCCCAGTACCGTAAAAAAAGAAAAAAACAAGAAAAAAACCAAAAACACAGAAGAGTCTTAGCCTGGAGTCCTGTTTGGGCTTCAGGTTGCGGGGGCCTGTGAACCCCTAAAAATTACACGCTGAGTGTATGCATGGGTGTGATTTTAGATCTCATTTGTTTCTCAAATCAAACCTGCTATTTTGAGGCCCTGTCACACACTGTGAATGGCGGCTGGAACTTGTTTTCAGAGGCTGTTTAGCAGGGTCCCACTTTTTTTTGGGGGAAGGGGAATCAAAGCCAGGGCCTCTTACATGCTATGCATGTGCTGTACCATCGAGCCACACACCCCACCCCCTAAGCATTTTAATATGCCAACTCCATGACCCAGGGAAGCCGCTGGATCTCTGTAGCACAAATATTCCGACCAGGGTGCAAGACCCGAAGTCCACCATCACTCAGTGTACGAGGGAAAAGTAGGGAACAGACAAAAACATTCCTCCTGCTCTTCATACTGTGGCACGCCCATCCACCGTTCAAAAGAATGACATCGGCATATATACAGGCAAGTGAAATGTGATTGGGATAAAGTGGAAGACTAAGTTGTGGATCGGAGTAAGACTCTTTCTTTGGTTAGAAGACCGCATATCTGTGCACAGGCTGGTATTTTTTATATGTGTTTAAAGCCCAGAGGACCACACAGCAAGCTGTTAAACAACGATTACCTCTGCAGAGGGGAACTGGAGATGTCAAATGCGGAGGGACTTCTATCTTTTTTACTTGCTACACTCCTATATTCTTTTAAAACGTTTATGAAGAAATGTCTCACCTCCTAAACAACAAAAAATAAAGCTAGTGATTGCAGGGGTGCTTGTGTTGCTGTCATTCAGTGGACATTTGTTGGAAGGACGAATGCCCTGGGCCTCCTGT